>BEXV01002381.1:9713-28596 GCA_003118195.1 Hemicentrotus pulcherrimus
TGAAAATTTGAACAAAATCGGGCAAGGAATAAGGAAGTGAGAGCTTTTTGAAATGACTAGTCACTAGAGGGCGGTATTCAATTTGATGACATCATCAATGAACAACTCTCCATGCCTTTTGTACATAAAATTTCAAAATCTTTTTGTTTTCTTTGTATTTATTTGTGTTCTTGATCTGACTTCATAACATGTGAAGTAGAATATCATTTTGCATTCTTTATCTTGCTTTCAGGGGAGTAGATTATCTCAATCACAAGAAAGAAGGAACAACATGAAATTTGATGTCATCAAATTGAATACAGCACTCTAGTGACTAGTCATTTAAAAAAGCTCTCACTTCATTATTCCTTGCCCGATTTTGTTCAAATTTTCACTGATATTTTTTAAATATCTTAAAATTTACAATAAAAGTAACTTAGTATTAAGGTTTTGGTTTCCTTTAAGATGGAGTTGTGGTCAAATGGAAAGAAACTGTCGTTGCTGAATTGCTGATGAATTGCATATGATCTCACTTTTTTATAGTTAACCTTGTAAGATCTCCTGTTTCTTCATAAATTTATTACCCTTCACAAGCTTGATTTCCCCCTTTATCTCTATCTTTCTCTCTCTCTCTCTCTCTCTCTCTCTCCCTCTCTTGCTCTCTCTCTTTCTTTCTCTTTCTTTATCCCTCTCTCTCTCTTTCTTTATCCCTCTCTCTCTCTCTCTCTCTCTATCTCACTTTATTTTGTCTCATAAGATTTGATGAAGGCTTTTCCGTTATTGTATCAGGCCCATTTACACGTCATTTTTTTTTTGTCTACCAAAGAAAAAAAACCCATGAAAATCTTCAAAGTTTGTTCATACCATTGTTATTGTTGTTGTTGTTGTTGATGTTGTTTTGTGTTTGGTTGTTTTTTTTTTTGGGGGGGGGAGTGCTGCATATGCAAAATAAAAAATTAGCATGGAATTGAGAAGAGTCACGTGAGTAAAAATTGGTATCTTACAAAAGTTTTCATTTAGACTACAAAAATTGGTGAAACTTAGGCAGGCGTTTAAAAAAGCTACACTCCAGAGGTGGATTTTTGGTTGCAGTGTAAATACAGATATTAACCAACAACAACAAATAGCAATTTAGGGGTGGTAGTGGTTGAATAACCTGTATAATCAGTAGAGTGGTTTCAGTTCATCAATTTATTATACAAAATCACTCTATGCTCGTGCTTTAATACAAAGACCACCAACAAAACAAAAACTTGAGATCAAACGATTTCATACCTGGAGTGTTCAGTTTGTTTTGCAATAAGATAAATAGAATTCAAGGCTTGTTTGAAAAAGTTTTGGTTTAATGTTTAGCATGGAAGATTGGAAGGTGATGACGCACCCTGTGTACAATGAAAATCAGTTGAATTGAATATAAAAATAATAATCATAGTCACATTAAACGTTGTTCCTATTGTCCCTGTGTGTCGATGAAGAAGTACCTCAGATACTTCCTTGTTTCGGAAGGGGGGATAGTACATAAAGTTCTAGCAAATACATCCACCCAGATCTACATGTATTTGTACTTATATTTGAGAGGATGAGGATTTATAAAGAAAATTGTTTAATTGTTGTTTCAGTTTTGCTCTAAGAAGGGGAGTCTGATACAGTGTTCCCACTTCTGTTTATCTTCTTTCCAAAAGTTTTTAGCATGATGTTTCAAAAGTTTACCAGTTTAGACACATTTGTGAAAATGGCTTCTATAGAATTGCAAAATATATTTCTTTACATGGATATCAGTTGTCACAAGAGGAGGGGTGTATGGGTGCGACAACCTCACCATTATTGTCTCTCTGAATTGTGTAGCCTAGTAAAAATAGCAAATAACAAAAATGGATGTTCTGGTGAGGGTCTGGTGGGAAAGTTTTAGATAACTTGCTAGCAAACATGGTTTAACATCACCTCCCACACCCCCCCCCCCCCTTCAGAATGATCTGGGGATGCCCCTGAACATTACATTTGAAGCGGACTGTACTACTTGTAGCTACTTGCGCCCTCTATGTAGAAAAAATGCCTAAGCGGTACCCGTTGTTCCCCTATGGTCCCAGTCCAAGTCACAGTCCAAGCCCTAGTATGGTAAAATAAAGCCCAGAGCAAATGTTGGATTACAATCAAATGATAAAAAGTAACTATACTGTAGAAATTGTGAAAGTGTAATGAGGAGTGTAAACATGACATGTTAAAATGATTCTCTGATCTGGAAGACATCAAGTCGAAGCGAAAGTGATATTCTTTACAAACCACACTGCTAGATTAGTATTACAGTGTCTTACAGTGTCATCACTGTCCAGCTTGACATACAGTTATGCACAATGAGCTACATGTACTTGTACTTGGAAGCAATCTTAACAAGGCTCTCATAGCTCTGTGATCATACATATGTGTAGCACAGCTTTGTCTTGTGCAATCATTATCTGGAAGTTTCTTGGTGTATTTTTTAATTCAATCGAAAGGAATTTATTGTGTCTTACTCTGAGAGCCAGAGGGTCTGTAGAGTATTTGTTGCTCAGATATGTCTGGTAGTAAAGTAAGTACCTGTTGTCTTTTTGGAGCCAGATCAGGCTGTTAACTCATGTAATTTATTTAAACACAGAGTTATTAACCCTTCTTTCTCTGAACAGATGATATTATTATTATTATTATTATTCAAAATATTAAATGGCCAATGTTATTTTTCATATTTCAGCTGTACAAAGTCAAATCATAGTCCAGTAAATTTTTTAATTTTTTTTTTTTAGTACGTTGCCATTCTCTGGAAATTCTATGTGAAATATGTGTTCGATGGGCAGATTTGTCATAAAGTTTAGCATATTCTATCATTCATCAATTCATCAGTAAATTTCAACCAACTTTTGATGGTAGAACTGCTGAAATTGAAACTCTTTGACTTAGTTATCTTGGGAACTTGCAAATGTTGAAGAGGGGGGNGTGACTGGGATTGCCAGAAAACCCATGTTATTAATTGAACATGTCCGTAATCATTTAGTTTCATTCGTGAGGTCTATTTTGGGGGTAATGTACATGGAGGCAAGGATTAATTTTTTGTTAAAAAAATATGTCTTTGAATGCAAGAAAAAATGACATCTCTGAAACACTGAAATTCATAGAATGATGATCAACATTAAGTTTGGAAATTTTGAGGGGAAAAGGGGGAAATAAATGTTGATTATGAATGAAAATCCTACACTAAAGGAGTAATTTCAAAGAAGTGTGATACATTGTGCCATTTAACAGTGAAAGAGAAAATGAAATTGAAAGTGAAAGTGCTTCTGGTTTCTAGTAGAAATAGTTTTTCTCAGTATATTTTTGATTTTGGGGGGTGTGTTTCAAACTGTTTCAATAATGACTTATCAGTTTTTATGAGGAACCATTTTATAACAATCTCCTTGAGACCAAGGAAATTCCCTTGTTAAACCAAAACTTTGTTTATATCTAAAAAAGGAAATGAAGGAATACAATGGAGTGGAAAAGGACACCATAACCTTGGTATACATACAATAGTTTTTATAAGTTAAAATGTATTATGATGGGACAAGGAAAAAAGATGATATTGTGATTGATTTCTTCTATTTTTGTTGTTGTTTCTTTTTAGATAATACAGTTCTGACGTATTCCCACTGTCCTGATCAACCTCTACTTATTCATGAACGCATACCAACTTTCTTCAATACGATATCACCAAGTAAGTAAACACTGACTGTAGTAATGTAACGCATGTAGCAAGGATGTAAAAGGTAGGTAATTGACCTTTAGTCATTTTTATATTTTGAATATTTACATGTACATGTATAATGTAATAAGAAACACAACAATTCGGAAGACTTTAGGACTGGACTTCTAATATTCACGGCCATAGACCCCGGGGCAGACCAGCCAAGAAATGGCTTCCAAGATTTTTTCTGACTTTGTTTTTCAATACAGATCGATCAATTGATCTTATTTGCTGGGTGTAAGCCACAAATATGTTTAAACAATTGAAATTTCTCCCAGGAAGCATTACGTTTATAAAACATTATGCTAGGCCTACATGTACAATGTATGTAGGGACAAGATACATGTACATGTAGTAAATGTACATATACATGTACATTGTACATGTACGTAAGTCTTATTTCTATGACTTACTCACAAGTAAAAGATTGCCTAAGACGATGCATTTTACTCAGTCCTGTCACAGTCAACTTAAACGAGGTTGACCATATATATTCATATTTTGTGAAAATGTAATTATTTCATCAATAGTTATCATTTGTTACCTTTATGATGTTTGAAAGACAAAGGATGACTTCAAGCGTACATTTTAAAGCTGTCTGTTTATTACGTTAAGTACATGTACATGTACATGTATGTTGGAGATTGCCTCACTTTTATGACATTTTATATTTACTTCCCGTTATTCAGTTGTGCCCTATTAACGATATGTACATTACATTATTAAAGAAATGATAGACCCCCCACCCATATTATTTCAGAGGTATCCATCCTATAGATCAACATTCAATGCTTTTGTGTGATCCTACCACAAAACTTTGAAACATTGTCTGTTTGGAGCTAGAAAGCTAGAAGAGCATAATACATTTACTTACACACTGAGTTAACACTCTTTTAGCTCTCAACAGAAGATATGTATTCTCTTCCTCATTCCAAGACTCATTGATCATGTATAACAACATAAATAAATGATACGCTGTTGTAAACAGTACTTCTACAGGCATTATATTGCTCTATTAAATATGCATGCTCTTCATCACTTTGTGTGACAAGACTACTACCTCTCAATAGAATTTTCCCATACAATATATATGTCTTGGCAGATGATGTACATGTACATGTATGTTTTTGTCAAGTGCGTAGGATATTTTGTTCCCCTTGGGGTTTGTGCCAAAGTCCTTATTGAAATGTAATGCAATTACAAGAATGATTAGACAAAATATATTTGAATGCATTGCTCCAGTATTCACAAATATTTGTCGTCTGATATACATGTACACTGTAGATAGAGAACAAACAAAAAATCCTACAATACAGATAGTTTGAGATTTATAATACACTTGTAAATGTAATGCTTATTTTGGCTAAGGAATGAATATTGTATTACCCTTAGGTATTTAAAAAATCTTTTCTGAAGACAATCAGAGATGTGCTTGTACATGTAACACCACCTCCTCCAATTTAAAATGTTTGTCAGCAATCATTATAATAATTATTGTTATTATTATTATTTTTCTATGAATGGTCTCATAAACCCAAAGAAAAAAAGTCCCAGAAGTTGCCCCAATGTTCAGATTAACATCAAGCACATGTAATTGCAGGATTTGTTGTTATTCTTGGAAATTCACAGAAGAAGAAAAAGAAATCAGTGTTTTATAAAATGGCAGAAAAAAGGGATTGAAATAGATCTTTTCCTCTTGTATGACCTGAAATACATTTTCCAATGAATAATCCCTCAAGTGAGTGACCACTATCTGGCAGTTATTCCAACAACTCCTAGTGAAATTATAATATTTCCATCTTGGGGATAATGAGAACGGGTTTTAAATCCCAGAGATACAAATGTACTAGCTCCGTCATTACTGATCAGAGAATCTTGTTGAATTTTTTATTATGATAAACAGAGCCTGAGGTGAGAAGACCGCATTGGGCTCATTTACACTGCAGAAAAAACAATATGAAAAAACATAATTAAAAAAAAAAACTACTGTTAACACTACGGGAAAACACCATCAGTGTTTGCTATTTCGTTTGTTTTGTGTGTGTGTGTGTGTGTGTAAGTTATGGGCATGCAGGACTTCTTGCTGTGCTTCAAGCAATAGCATGGAATTGAGGAGAGTCCCATATTAAAGCAAACACTGGAATATCTCACTGGTGATTTGAGAAAGAGTATATACACTGCGTAATCTGGTTGTGTTTCAATCAGAGTTTTATTTTAAAAAACACACTCCAGAGATGAATTTTTCGACGTTGGTATTTTACGTCATGTTTATGGGTGGTTGCCTGGCAATGATTAAACTCCAGAACTGATGTTTTTTGCTTGCAGTGTAAAAGACCCTGAAGATGGGCATTGACACCACAAGAGGATAGAAAGGGGGAAAAGAATTGCTTTAAATTTGAATTGCGAGATGCCACAATTTGTTATGGTGTGAACTGTGAAGCTGTTTTGAAGCTTATATTGTGTATGTAATGTGAAATTTGTTAATACAAAATTTCGCGAGTATTTAGGTTTAGGTTTAAACCTGAATTAAACATTTAAAAGTTTAAAACTATTTTAAGCTGTTGGGAAATTATGCCTACTGCATGAAGGTTTGTTTGTGACAGGACCCGGCTGGCTCTCCCAATCTGCCAGGGGCATTATTCTAATAACCATTACATCTGTAATATACTCTTTTCACATTGGTTTTGCTTAACCCCGTAATTTGCTTAGCCGCGTACTATCCTTAACCCCGGACTAATTTTTTGGGCTTTTCACACACGCTGTTTTTAGTCCCGTGCTAGCGCCTATTACGGAATAAGAAAATTTCCGCTGTTCTCACTGCATTTCGTTAACCCCGGATATTGTGAATGTTATGATTGGACATACTTCACATCTGGTCAGCTGCGATACGCTCGTTTCTGTTCTCATTCATTTGCTTAGCACCGCAATTGCGGGGTTAGCAGGAGTTAGCACCACAATTGCGGAGTTAGCGCTGCTATTTTGCAGGGTTAGTTAATCCCGTACTATAGGTGGGGTTAGCCAACTTAAGCCCACTTTGGTAAAAACCAGTCTGAACAGAAAGTGGAATAGGCTTAACCCCGTACTATAGATGGGGCTAAGACCCCCCCCTTTAACCCCACCTACAGTACGGGGTTAAGCAAAATATTGCCAGTGTGAAAACAGTAATATTGATGTATCCTCACCTGATCCTAACCATTACAAAAATATTCATATTTTGAGAACATTTTTTTTCCACTCTTGTTTTCCTCTCATTATACCGTACTTATCCAGAGCACAGTCAAAAGTTGGGTGTGTACTAAATTTAAATAACAATGCGCACTGGGAGATGATATAATTGGTTTTCTGGAAACTTCATTATCTTTGTTTTTATCTTATCTTTCTCAGTATTTACAACAAAACTTACAACTGCTCAAGGCTTTTGTATATCTCAAAATGATGACAACTTTTCTTTACTTAGCATCAGGCAATATATCTGACCAGTACGAATGACATGATCTTTACGCATTGGCAAAGAAAAATGTTTTAAAAATCTCATCTTTGAAATGAGACCAAAATCATGAAAATGAGTGATTCTAAGGATCAAAATCGAAGATCAAAGATCATTTGCCTATTACTTAATTATGCATGCTAGTGTTCAAATAAAATGAATAAATAAACATTGATTATCACTCCCTGTGGAGTGACTGATTTTTACTTTATTATCCCCTTGCCGACGTCGGAAGGGATATAGTAACGCTGCCAAACGTCCTTCCTTCCGTGCGTCAGTCTGTCAGCGTCCGTTCGTAACAAATTTGGTTTCCAATCGATAACTTCAGTAATGTTTGACGGATTTTAATGAAATTCGATATTGAGGTACATGATATCAAAATACAGGCTAAGTTTGATTTCAGAGTTTATAGGTCAAAGGTCATAGCTAATTAAATATGCGAAAAATACACATCTGGTTTCCGATCGATAACTTAAGTAAAGTTTGAAGGATTTTAATGAAATTCGATATGAAGGTACTGTACATGGTATCAAAATACAGGCTAAGTTCAATTTCCAAGTATGTAGGTTAAGATTATAGTTCCTTAAATATGCAAATCTGGTTTCCATTAAATAACTTGAGTAATGTTTGATGGATTTTAATAAAAAAAAATTTAAAGATACATGGTATCAAAACACAGCCTAAGTTCAATTTCCGAGTATGAAGGTCAAAGATCATAGCTCATTAAATATGCGAATCTTGTTTCCATTTCATAACGAGTAAATTTTAATGAAATTTGATATGAACGTACATTGTATCAAAATACATGTACAGCCTAAGTTCGATTTCTAGATTTCTAGATATGTAGGTCAAAGGTGACAAGTCATAGCTCATTAAGTATGTAAAACACCTAATTATATATGTAAAAATGTGGTTAACTTCCTCGCCTTGTAGACCAATGGAGGTACATTAACTTGTTCTGACGTATATAGGCCATTTGTACCCTGCGAGGGGATGCTACGCTTTGCATTGACTTGTTTTATTATATTTTTATGCACTGTAGTTGCAGTAAAAGAAATGCTGATTTATGAATGGCAAATTATCATTTTATTAACATTCTACACATTCTTATTGCCATTTTGAAGGTTTAAATGCGATCAATTTATCATTTTTGAGACATTCACAAACTAAACTACATGTAGGCAGTGACTTCCTTCTATCTGCATGCTCCTGTGTGTTAGCTTTCAGAATAGAAAGATAATACTGTACAATGTGCAAGGCCACAATACATGGTAGCACCTTCTATCTACTGAATGGTCATCGCATGTCCTTGTTCATACATGTACATTCACAAGGTTGTACTGTCTTACTTATGAACTTCAAGTTAGTTATAAACAACGATGCACAAACTATGACAATGGTTTATACAGGACCAAAAAACAACTCTTCAAAGTTAAGTAAAATCTGGGGAAAGCATTTCACTTATAAAGGTATGTTCCTTTTGCAGCCAACATCAAATTTTGTAGAATTTTGCAGGAATTATGAATTTGTCATGTACAGTATGTCCTATCTGTGAAATTTAAACGTTAGCAGTGTCCTAATATTCAAATTATGCAAGGAAACCTGTTTACTTGCTAGACTTCACTGTCAGACACTATTGAGTGACTGACAGGATTTTTTCTTCTTTGGTAATAACATACATAAAATGAGCTGTAAAGAGTACATGAGCATTTGTCTACATCAATAGCCCACTTCTTGTAATGGCCAAAATTAAGCTGATTGCATCTTTGCATAAAACGTACGACCATTAGGTACAATGGTCTGAAAATCAAACTATTACTTACTGGCTCTATAGCTCTTAAGTCGATTTGACAACTAATAGTCATTATTTTCCCACTTTTTTAAGCCCCCTTCTTTTTAGGGAAGTCCTAAATTAGTATTATCTTTCAAATGCCGTTGGAATTTAACCTTTTCGTTTTTGGGGCCTGCAAATGGGACATTGCACCTTAAAACTACAAGCTGGCATAGCCATTTCCGCACTTCACACAACATTGTGGGAGGACCTCTGGCTGCTCGTAGTTATCATGCTAACCTTAAGATCTGATGTGGTTTGTAACTTTAAGTTAATGTGTCCTGTCGATATTAGTGCGTCTGCACGGTTCCTAACTAAAAGATTACTTCCAAGTTATAACCACAACCTTAACTTCAAGTTAGTGGACTGTCGTGAGAACCTCACTGATAATATATGCCAGTGTCCAAAACCTACAGACCAAATGTGTTTACCAATGGGCTGCTTCTAGCTAATGTCAATACTTCATGCGTATAAAGGACTATATATATATATATATATATAAAGATGTTGTCCGTGTAATTCTAGACAGCTAAGACCTTGGCCCACTCTACAAAGAAGGGCTTTGTAACCTGAACAGAAGTGGAAGATACTGGACTCCTTCTTTGCATTAGTGTGTACAAAAGATGAGTTTGGTATAGATTATCCCAACTTCCCTTTTCTTTGTAGCTCTTATGTTTCATCCGACCTACATAATGCCAGGCATCAGACATATGCAGGAAAGAGGACAGAGAGCTGCCATCAAAACCATTTGGCCTTCCCACCTGCCTATTGGAGTAGCACAATGAAAGGATGTGGACTATTCAATTTGCAATTTTAGAGTCATTTAGGGAACTTCCCTGAACTCCTTTGAGAGTTGTTCTTCAGCTCACATGTCTAAAGGGAATCATGCATTCTAAGAATCGTGCCTCAGCTCAGTAGGGTGATATATTGCAAAAGTCGTGAGTGCAGGAGCAGTGAGTTTTTTTCATATATTTATGGCTTTTTTCTGTTGTGTATACATACACATAGTGATATCGAGGATATATTCAACTGATTGTTTTAAGTATAACAGTGAATGTGTCATTTATTTGGAGCCAGATGTGTACAGATTTAACACCCTTCTGGCTCTGAACAGTAGGTTTGCTGTAGATGCAGCCATTTTTCATCTTAGTCACTTGATTTGAAACAAGAGGGACATGGCAGTAATTCACAGGGCATCAAAATATCCTTTTAAAATACTCTAGATGTCTGTATAAAAGACACACATCATATTTGCATAAATAAAGTTCAATGTTAATCTTTGTTCTTTTACTTCAGAATACTGGAAGAACTCCAAGTGTGTGAATCCATTGCCAAGAGTTGGGATCCAAGAGGCAGACGAAACAACCGACTTCTGGCTGAATGAAGATAGTCCATCCAGTGACATGGATGTGGTATGTAAACTACAAATGGGTGAAATAGAAATGGTACAATACTACTCATACATGTAGCAGCAATTTTTCTTCATGTTCTGATATGTCAATTTCATAACAAATATATAGATACAATTTCTATAGTGAAAGAAGGGTAGGTAACAACTTAAAATGACGATCTTGTTTACTGTGATTCTCTCTGTCTCTGTCTCTCCCTCTGTCTCTTTCTAACTCTGTCTCTCGTTCTCTCTCTCTCTCTCTCTGTCTCTTTCTTACTCTGTCTCTGTCTCTCTCTTTTTCGCACATCCTCTCTCTTTTAGTCTTTCTGCCTATCTCCTTGTCTTGCTCTCTATCTTTTCCAAACTATTTCTCACCATCTTATGCTAGAATTGTTGTGCTTAATTTCTAGTGATGATCAATTCTGTAATTTATTTTTATTTTGAATTATTCAGTTTTTAAGATACTTGCTTGGTTTTGTACTAAAATGAAGTCGGCATTAATTTTTGTTTTACCCTGCAGAATATACCTGCAAATGAAGATGGTGATGATACAAATGACAGTGACTATGATGACGATGGTGAAGATGACAATGATGTCGATGAGGACTATTATAATACCGATGGAGAAGATATACCGGTAAGGGTGGAACAGCTGTAGACTGGTTATTACTCAAATTACTGGACAAAGTCCAAGATGATATCCCATAGATAACAAGTCACATGAAGAATTGCATTTACCTAATGAATGTGTTATTGAAATCCTTCAGTCAATGGGTGTCTATTGTTTTGTGCAAAATTGCATGTGTGGCAATCAAGTGATGGTGCAGAGAGGCAAAGAAAGCAACCAAAGTATTCAGGAAAACAGTTTGGTAGTACATGTTTCTGTAAACCTTAAAGTATTTTTAGAATAAAGAACTATTAAGAAGAACCATTGAAATGTTTTTAAGTTACCAACTATATATTTATGCTGAAGTCAAAACTGTATAAAAGAATCACCTGTCTATAAAGACTTCATTTTCTTTATTCCCTGGAATAGTTTTCTCTTTGAAACCTGTATGAAAGGAAGCTGTAGTACAAGACAACATGCCTTACTTGTTTGAGTGAGTGATCTATAGGTTTCCATGACTGACAATGAATGTTTCCATCTTTGTTGTAGGAGTATTTCTCCGATGAGGATGAGCAAGTTAAGATGCATCCACTTCTGGCTCATGATATAGATCAAGTCAAACAGTTAGCTGGTAACCAGGCCATTTCATACAGGTATATATGCAAACTCTTTTATTTACTTATTCCATTACATACTGAGTGGGAAATAACAATATTTTTTGTAAAAAAAGGAAAACAGTTAAAATTCTGACTTTGTTTACCTGATTAATAAAATTGCAATGGAGGAATAGTGAATGGTAAAGTGAGATCAAGAGTATATATATGTTTGGATATACATGTACTTTAATTGGAGTAGACAATTTTGCTAGGATTATGATTTATAGTACATATGTAGATGCATCAATGGATTTTCAGTTTTTAGTCTCATTAAGGTATGAAAATGCATTCATTGTCAAACAATAAAATGTGTATGAATAAGCCATAAGGGAAGATGCTTTATGATACAAGTTTTAGGTTTCTATGATTGGTAATATTGAAACATTTGGTCGCAAAATACATGTAGATGTCTTAATTCCTTTCTTTTTCTTGTCCTGCAGAATGTTTGATGCGCTTGGTGACATTGACATTGACCTTCAACTAGATGTATCTTTTCTGCAGGTAACCATTGTGACATGCATTTGAAAAGTGAAATTGAAATTGAAATTGATTTACAACCTGTTCTTACGAACTAATGAGAATTGCATGAAATCAAATTATGATAGGTTATACACTTGTACGCCGTGTATATTGATAGGTTATATTTATCCTCTCAGTAGGATACAAATAAATATGATAATACACTGTAGATAAGGAATATGTCGAAATCATGCTTTCCCAAATTGTAAGATAGAATGATTTTCTGAATTTTCTTAATGATAGAACAAACTTGTTTTTCCTGATGAATTTTAGGAGAAGTATTTGGAAGTGTCTGATGATAACAGAAATTGATAAAGAGTTGAGTATTATATAAGGCATGTAAAACATGAAGAAACTGTTTGACATCGATGATAAACATCATGAAGGGATTTTCCATGAAAGGTTCCTTAATCACTAGTAATCTCAACTTTCAAGAATGACAAAAATGTTTGGTTTTTCATAATTTTCCCTGTATCATTGCATATGTGATTTTATGCTTTCACAGTTTTACTGACAAACTCTGCATGATGAAGGAGTAATTCCCTTTTTCTATATTTTTTCATTTTTGTTTGTTCTCACTAGGATTTGATAGCTAAGGCCTGGTGTCTGAACAGAGAGCAACCTTTAGTTGTACGTCTTCACTGCTCACTCAGTAAATACCTGGATGAAAGTAAGTGTGTTCCTTCTCATTTCTCCAAGTCGTACTTTCTATCTTTTTTCTTTTTTAATTCACACTCTCTCTCCCTCCCTTCCTTTCCTACACCTCTCCCCCCTTCTTCTCCCCTTCTCCTCCCCTCTCTCCCTCTTTCTCTCTCCTTCTCTTTCAATCCCTTCTCTGTCAATCCCAATCTCGATCTTGATTTTAATCTTAATATAGATCTCAATATCTTCATCTAAGTAAAATTGATATGCGTTGTCTATTTGTTTTAAAAACCAAGGAACAATATATAAAAGTTATTGAAGGAAAACTGCTATTGGTATTTAATTGAAAGTAGATACAGGTTATTTATCAAATGCTAATCAATATTCATCATGCACATATGTTAGGGGAATAAAATAATCATATTTTAACACTATTATTGCTAGTTTTTATCAGTTTTTATTTTTCATCTATGTGTTTTCAGATAGCCCTCAAGTGTCAGTATTCCAAAGTTCGAAGAGTAATCAACCAGGGGTCTGCAGTCAAATGAAAAAGTAAGTCATTGCATGAATCCACCTGCAGGCATTCTTGAGCCTAATTGAGACAACCGCCTTCAAAAAAGCTACCACCAAATATTAGTAAGCATCACAAATGTGTATAGTATAGCACACAGATAACAATGTATCTGTAGGGGACTTTGTCAAAAGAAATTTAGACTGCGGTTTAATTTGTCTTTCCACCGTACGCCTCTGTTATAAAAATGCTGGAAATTTAATGAGTTAGCATAAGCAAGTGGATGTACTGCGCCTGTGCAGTACAAGCAAACAAAAAGCTAATTTGCATAACCTTGACAAAATAAAACCAATACTCAGTTGAGCAGGAAGTTGGCTATCTGCTTAGTAAATTGAGCAGTAATAAATCAAAAAGGAAAAGAAAATGATAAAGAGACTGGGAAGACGCAAAAAGAATAGAGAAAATAGAAAATATGAAAGGATCATTTCAAGCACGCCCTTCTTCAATTGCGTTTTGACCCTAGTAGAATAATACCTGAGTGCCCTGTGCCCTCTTCTACGTCAACCCATTGTGTACCATTTACAAACACCGTGCTGGAGAGTGAATCTCGCTCTCTTGCCATGGTTCTATAACATAACACTTGTACAAGTCTACAGAGGTTAGCTTATCCAAGTTGTTCAGGCAGTTGAGTCATACAAAGAATCTCAATGTCATTTAAAATTTAAATGAGGTAACGAGCCCTTATAAGAGGCTGGTGTCTCGCATGGTCAGCGACGGTAAAATCCCACTTCTATCTTCAGACATTAAAATTGAGCTTGAGTTGCCTGTGCTCTCAGTAGGGAGAGTTTGTTGCCTATTATTTCCTCTATACTTGATGCTTTCACATCATAAAATCCTTTTTTTCTGTTTTCTGAAGCAAAGAGAATAAAATATCTGAAACCATCAAATGGATCTTGGATGCTTTTGTTGTGTTGGACAAATGTGCCGGTTTTTACAGATTATTCAGACCCTTTTAATATGCATGGCATTGTTTTGTGTTGGTACAAGGAATTTTTTAATATACACCTAGACAGAGCTGCCAACTGTTACGAAAAATTCGTATTTGTTACGAAAATCCGAAGGGAATACGAAAATACGAAAATGCCTTCCAAAAGTCCGAATTCGTGAGAAATATCGTCTGCTAACTTTAGCATGTAGTAATTCAACTATGTTCGCTGCTACCGAATTCTACGTAAAAGCAAATAAAATAAGGAGCAGCGTAAAATTGGCTCAGCAGTGCGCATACCTTGCAGCTGCATGCGATATGACTAACAGGACTTCACTGCGGACCAGCCCGGCGGTCCCGGCGCCGCTATGTGTGAGCGGCCGGTGGAGTTGAAGATAGTCGAGTCGCGCAGTGGAACATCGAAGGACCATTTCGGCGTAACCAAAGCGTGGAAATTGACACAGAATGGCGAGAAATCAGCAAAAAAAGACCAAGAAATGTTCACAGAAGTACTATAAGACCGAATCCAGTATCCAGTACCTGTGTTTTCGGAATTCTGAAAGAGAAAGAGAAATTCATCTTGCATTTTGCAGCTGCATGCGATATGCCTACCGGGATTTCACTGCAGACTGGCCCGGCGGTCCCGGCCGCGCGGTGTGTAAGCGGACGCTGGAGGGAGTTGAAGATAGTCGAGTCGTGACGATTCAAAGTTTCAAACAATGCGTGGATATTGACAAGGAATAGCGAAATCAGCAAAAGAAGACCAAGAAATGGTATCAGAAGTAAATGTATAAGACCGAACACAGTATCCAGTAGATCTGCTGTAGATCTATTTTGAAGTCTGAAAGAGGTATTCATCATNAATCCACCTGCAATTGCGTTTTGACCCTAGTAGAATAATACCTGAGTGCCCTGTGCCCTCTTCTACGTCAACCCATTGTGTACCATTTACAAACACCGTGCTGGAGAGTGAATCTCGCTCTCTTGCCATGGTTCTATAACATAACACTTGTACAAGTCTACAGAGGTTAGCTTATCCAAGTTTTTCAGGCAGTTGAGTCATACAAAGAATCTCAATGTCATTTAAAATTTAAATGAGGTAACGAGCCCTTATAAGAGGCTGGTGTCTTGCATGGTCTGCGACGGTAAAATCCCACTTCTATCTTCAGACATTAAAATTGAGCTTGAGTTGCCTGTGCTCTCAGTAGGGAGAGTTTGTTGCCTATTATTTCCTCTATACTTGATTCTTTCACATCATAAATTCCTTTTTTTCTGTTTTCTGAAGCAAAGAGAGTAAAATATCTGAAACCATCAAATGGATCTTGGATGCTTTTGTTGTGTTAGACAAATGTGCTGGTTTGTACTGATTATTCAGACCCTTTTAATATGCATGGCATTGTTTTGTGTTGGTACAAGGAATTTTTTAATATACACCTAGAGAGGAGAAATTACTACATGATTTGTTTTTCTTTTTTGCCCTTGATGTTTAGAATCACAGAGAGCTTCCTCCTTGGCCATTGGAAATCTCTGACCAACAAAGCAGTACTTGCCCATCTGAAGAGCAGAGAGAAATCACCCAGCAAGTGAGTAAATCCTCCCATCCTGCACACACACCGACACACATACACCACCACCACCACCATTACCACCAGTATCTAGAACCACCCCCTGGATCAAACATTTACCTCTAGTGCAAAATCTGACCATTTGCACAATTTGATACCATTGAAAAAAAAGAAGCTAATGTGTACCTATCGATATAACAGCAGAATTCCTGTCATGAATGTTTTGGCTATGAAATCTTTGATAGATCATACATAGGCTGATATTTTCCTATTGTTGTGTAGATGTGATACTCAGAAGATTATTTGTGAATTAACAATAATCTTAGAATAAAGCAATTTTCTTTAAAGAAAATAATGATGCTTATTGAAAATGCAATGGTTTGTTGTAAGTTTTCTGTTGTGATGTTTTACTAGAAAATTTTCTTTAACTTTTAATTATATTGTAGCATTTGGTTCCATAGGCCATTTTCCTACTAACATTTATGCACAATGTCGAATTAAGCTCCATTGAAGATGAAGTTTAACAAAGGAATTTAGACTGAGAACATTTTCTTCTGTCAATAACATGAAATTAATCCAGAATAGGTTTACATTGAACTGTTAGATATGCCCCTTAGTGTTTAGTGTTCAACAGTTTCTGTTCTTAGCCTTTGTAATGTTTGTCTGACCTATTTTTACTGCAGGACATGTCAACGAGATGGTCATCGTAACCATAGCAACACATCAAGGGGTCGTACTCTTACGATTCCTATATCTTTCTCAAGAAGTTCCAGCTCTATGAGCCAATCACCAAGTTCTGAGTGAGTTTTGAAGAATTAAAGGGAACAAATCTTTCATACCAGTTATTTGCTGCAGGTGAAGTCATGTTGTGTATCAAGAACTTAGAAGCCTGTTTAATTTCAAGTCGAAATCAATTTCATTTTCCATATTTTTAATAAAATCACAAACAATCAATGAACAATATGAACAAATGAATAAAAACAAATTAGGAAATAGATGCAAAGAAGTATTACAAATCAAAATGTGGGGGTTTAACAAAGACCAGTTGACCAATGAATGACCTATTCTAAACAAAAAACACAATTGATGGATGGAAAAAATAAGTATCTATGTATCTTTGCATTAACATTTTGATGGGGATTGTTTATTATTCATTGTATGTATTCAGGTCTCCCTCACCTGTTTCTCCTGACTCCTCTTCCAAGAAGTTTGGGAAGAAGATGTTTCCATGGCAACCATGGCAGCGATCCTCTTCCACCGGTCATTCACCTCCATCTCCTGGCAAGGAAGAGCTGCACCTTATTCCAGCAGCAACTCAGGTATGGAGTTAGAATCCCTTCATCAATTTATACATCTACAAGTGTTTAAAGATGAAGTTGAGTTCTGGGGCCCGTGACAAATGACTAAAAATCAATAACAAATCTGCTGATAACCAATCTGAAGCAAAGATTTCAGTAGCTTATAACAAAAACTGTCATTTGTCACTGATGACAAATTTTGTGAACCCCCCCGGTCAAGTGATTGTATTGTAAAGGCAATTGGGAATGGTAGATTGGTAGATTTTGTAGTACATATAAATCAGTGTATACCGTTTGTTGATTTTTTTAATGGAAAATATGAAAAGAAATTGACTCATTCTTGCTGAAGGTCATATGCAGTGCACACAGACATTTCATGTTTTGAACATGAGAACATTTAAAGAGCGACATTTTTCAGGGGAAGATTCTATTGAGATTAATAATAATAACAATATGATATCTTGTTTATCCTCATAGATAGCCTCATTATTATCAACACTGTTCTCTTTTCATTCACTTTTGTTTGAACCCTTCAGGACCAGAAGCAAGCAAAGCAAATTCCAAGCTTAGAGCATGGTTTCCTATGGCAGATGTATGGCTATCTCAAGAACAGGATACCCAATCTCAGTGAATTCTGTGTAGTCTGTGATGAACCACATATATTTCAAAATGGTGCAATGCTCAAGGTAAGATAAATGATAGTAATAGTGATAGTTATTTTACCTGACAGCTAAGAAAGCAATAAATGCTTGTTAGTAAGCAACCAGAAGACCGGACGGCTTAAGGTCCTCTCCGAGGGACCTGATAATGAGGATTAATGCCTTATCAATGGGCTCTCACGCATAGACTTTGTTTCGAACCTGGGTCACCGGATAAGTAGACCACTTCTCTACTCGAGAAAAAAAGATTTTGAGAATAATCATGCTTTTTAGAATAATCATGCTGTGTCTTGCAGGTTAATCTGAAGCATGCATAATAATGTACATCATATTACATACAAGATATAAGCTATTGTATATGATGATAATAATATATATTTATATATGTAATGTCTAATCACTATTATACTTTATGATGATTTATATTGAATGTATAAGTTTTATATTTGAAATGTGAAATACTTTTATTTGTAGTACCAAATTTGCTGGCATATTTTTGGAAGAGCAAATATCAAAAAGTCGGGTGCGGCCTTTACGGTGAAAGAGTTTTAAAAATATTAAAAATTGCAAGTCAAAACCATGAAAAAAACAGCACAAATTTGTACATATGGGACTAGACCTACAATAACTATACCACTATGGTACAGGAGATTTCCACACATCTTACCATCAATTTTATCTTGCATTGTTGACATGAAGACGAAAATAAACTTCCTAAAACATCATCTGCCGGTAGATCTTAATATAAGTTTGTGCCAATGCACTGCAAAAGTAAAAGAAGGGAGCGTTTAACGGAGCTGACGCAATTGCATCAAGCCGAAGTTGCCATTTTGTATCCATTTCATGCAATTTCGCATTACACCATACATCGTGGTAGGGGTATATATCGGACACCAAATCTGCCTGCGATCATTTTTTTTAGCTTAATTTCTGGTTATTTATAAGAATATTGATGAATTTGGTATCAGTTTGTAAACAAAATTGGGTGTTTTACGAGAAAATT
>BEXV01002381.1:34342-55023 GCA_003118195.1 Hemicentrotus pulcherrimus
TTTGTTTTCATTATGAAATTCATGTTGAGACACAGAGATGTTTGAAAACCAATAAAAAGTTGCATTTTGAGGACTCAAAATATTCTGTACCTGTGTATACGACCCACCCTGACTTTTGAATTTTCCCGACGGTAAAAAAAGTGCGTCTTATACACAGAGATTTACGGTACTGCAAATTATAATTTTTTTACAATGTACAACACCATCTGAACATATTGTGAATTAATTGTCATCTCATCTTCATTCATTTTTAGCAGGAACCAAAGAAGAGTGCTTGCAGATTTCTGCAAAGTAAAAACCTGAGATGTATTGCTTTATGTGAGGGTGAGTTAAAAGGTTGTCTTCATCTTGAAAAACTACATGAAGAAGAGTCTTCTGTCTCTGCTCACTCAAGAAATTTAATAAATTGATTTCGTTTCCAATAGAGGCATAAGTTGTGCTCCATATCTAATTCACACAGAAGAAGACAAAAGTAATTATTCTCATAATTTGTTTTGTCTGATTACTTTGTATTGTTTTCTTCTGATTATGCTTTGTTGTTTATATATTTTATGTATATTGTTTTTTATTGAGAATGAAAATATTGACTTGAACTGAACTGAACTGATCTAAACCGTGCTAGGTTCCATGAGTGCACTTTTATTATAACCAGAATGTAATTTCTTTTTAATTGGCTTTGTAGCATCTTCATGTATATGATATGTAAACATGTCTTGTGTCTAATATTTTGGAGGAAAAAATCCCAATTATGTAATAAAGCTGATTAATTAAATTTGCACTTTATGAAAATTAATTTGTTTTATTTCAGTGATAAGTTCCAAGGAATTGAATAGACATGGCCATGTATGGGTTTGCTGTAATCCAGACCATGTGTGTACCAGATTCTTCTTTGTGTAAGTATCTCTTATATAATGTCAAGCTTTAATACACATATCAAATGTTGCAGTTTTATGCATTGTGTGTGTGTGGGGTGGGATGGGGGCGGGGAGGTTATAGTTTTTCAAAATAGGAAATGTGGCAAATTTTGTAGCAGCAAACAACCATTTTAATTTTCCTTATTTTCCCTATAGATGAGAATGGTGCATGTACATACATGCATGGAGACACGCCATTTTCTTTTTTCGTCCTAGGTTGTGTCGCTACATGTAGGATTACTTTGTATAATTGCAAATGAAAGATTACAGTAAGTGTCAGTAACATAGTGAACTAGAATTTTTAATTTTTTTCTCCCTTCTTCCTGTTGATCACTATTCAGGACAATAGGAAAATCAGCAACACCAAATTAGAGAAGGGAAAATAATGTGTTAAAGCAATGCTTTACTCAAATGTAATATATACTGGCTTTAGATGTTAGTACCCGGTAGTCATGTTATTGTTCTTTGTATCAAGATAGTTGCCAATTTGCTTGATTGACCCTTGCTTCCATAGGTATGAAGATGGCAAGGTCGGTGATCAAGGTGTGGACACAACACAAGACAAGTACACCAAGGATATCCTATCTGCTATGGCTGATTGGAGGACGCTATGACAAAGTCTCATCCGTTACCACCAGTGATCAAACACTCGCTTTCCATATAGAAGCCCTCAAGGGTCTCTCTATTGCCTCCGTTGAGTCAGGGTCAAATTCTGCTCCAAAGTCATAGGTCATGACCTTTGTAGAATTTGTTTTTTTTATAGTATCATTTTCTACACTAGAGTTCAGTGTATGAATCATACACTGAGCCCTTTGGACGTATTGTACATGTAGATGATACATTCATATGATGATATCATACCACATTGGAGCACATTGAGCACCGTGTATGGTAGATATAAACACTATAAAAGTATCCAATATTATTATGTTGTTGTCAAATGTATATGTAGACAAGGAGTAAAGTCTTAATCACTTCACTTTTAACTTAAACTTAAAGAGATAGTCCACCATTGATTGTCTAAATTAAGCAGCATAGAACCAATGCTCCCAAAGTCAAATTGGAATCGGTTCAGATTTTGAGAATTGTAAATTGTTGCTACCAAACAGGCAACCCCATGAAATATTCAAGCTACAGTTTTTATGCAGGAAAATATTACATTACTTCTTTCATAATAATTGGCATAAATTAGCGTTTGGCGCTTGGTCATGCATCAAGAGGCGAAAGCAGATGTACAATGCGTTTCATCCTTCAACAAAAAAAAAATTAATTGATGTAAATAATGTATGAAAAAAACCTTACATATTTTATCATGCTGCCAATTCAAGGAGTAGGTTTTATTAATAATTAAGCAAATAAAAGATTATTGCATTGACAAATCTGCAAGAAATTATTGTGATGTATTCAACATGAAAAAGTGAAAAAAAAAGAAAATTCAAGACAAACTGGACTATCGTGTTAAGATTTAAAAAGGCTAATGTCATGTTTTATATTTCTGTTTGGATATTTGTATTTTCTTTTTTTCCTTCTTGATAAGCAGAATCAAGTCAATGCACGTGGCCATTGCATCACGACAGTACGATTGTGCACTGTGAATCAGTATTATCAGGTATATGTGAATGTTGGTTGTATTGATAAATGTCAATGCAGAAATAATTATGTACTTTTGAAAATTTGGTGATAAAGAGTGGATGAAATCCTTGCGGATCAACGCGGTCTTTTCAAATATGTATTTAGATCGAGTGCAAGCTATCTGTGCATTATGGTCTGTTTCCTCCAATACCAGTCATTCATTAGCCTTCCTTGCTATGCACGGTCCACATTAACTTATTAAGTAAAAATTGCACTTACATGTACCTGTCATGAAGTTGGGGTTAGGAAGACCTATAAAAACTTATCAATACTGCAATTGTGGACTTTATTTTTTGTTTAGTACTGAGTGACCATGATCTTAGCCAAGAATGGTTGCATAAGAATAGTTTGCTATTTATTATGCTATTTCCCTCACGTGCATAATGCATGATATGAGAGAATTCTCTTGTACACCCAATATGCAGTATAGAAAACAAATATTGACTGCTGATTTGTTCATGTCACGGTTAAAAGTGTGTGTATACATCTTGTGCTGATCTTGAGACAGCCTATGACCCTCAATTTTTTTCTTGGGACATAGTTTCAGATTACCTTGGGCAAAAGTGTTAACCATGCCCCTCAAAGCAGTCAATATTTGTATAATATTGGATTAGATTTAATCTAAAGGATCCTGTATAGTAATGTGTGAATTAAGAGTTATTTGTGCCAACTGTTGTGATACTGAAATTAATATTCCCAATGTTCAGAGTGCAGTTCAAATGAAATATGAAAATATTTTTTAAAAATCATTAAGAACGAAATACACTTTATTTTGCTCTGCATGATGCTAGTTTTCACAAAAATAGATATATTTTGTCGAGTGATCACAGTGAAGCTTTTGTGTGTATGTTATCTCATTTTTGTACAAAGCAATACTTTTTTTCTTTAATTTATTACTAAAGAGCTGAATAAACACACTTTTTTTATATTAATCATTGAATCGGTTACTAATTGCTTGATCTATGGGATGAGCTATAATTTTTTCCCTTTTCAAATTTAATGTTTTATGGATAAAGATACATTAAAGTATCACTTGCATCAAAATAAAAACATTTAAAGTTAAAAAGTTCTAACAAAAGATCTGATTTTTAGGTACATGTAATTATGACATCCTTTGATGTGTTTGAGAGAAAAGAGTTCAATGTATAAATCTACAAAAATATACCGGTATTGATCTTTGAATCTTGTGCATGATTTTCTTCCCCCATATGAGTATAGACTGATAAAAAATTCCAGGAAATTTTCAAATTATCATTATTATAAACTGTACCTTTGATAATCTACTATTCTCTTGGGAAAATACTTAAAAATAATCTGTATACAATGGTTTTCTCAGTGTACATGCTCTTTACATTTTCTTTGCTGGATTTAAACTCGCTGGTCGTTGATTAACTGTTGCTCTGCTTGCAAACCCCAAAGAAATTGTGTGAGAACAATTATATAGTTGAGTGCCTTTTTTAATATAATTCTTGCCAGATAAGGATAGATGTTTTTGTTTTTACATGTAGGAAATTTGCTTTAGAATACCACATGATTACAACTTGTTTTCAGAACTTTCTTTGATAGACCTAAAATAATATAAATTCTCTAGTGTGTCTTCTTTTTTTTATTTTATCTTTTTTTATTTTTAACATTGGTAATCATTAACTTACCATTTGACTTCCTTTTTATGAGGATGTGAGGTATATAGATAAAGCAACATTTAATGACTTAATACAAAAAATTTAACGTTTATTACATTCCATGAGCATTTTTTTGTGGAAAAAGGATACATTTGTTGTGTAATTATGTAGTCTTTGATAGACAGTGCAATAAACGTTACTAAAATCACAGCTCTGATAATCATTTTGCTGAAAAGAAAACGATGTAGGAATAATGGTAAAACACCTTCATTATGTATTTTGATAAAATGTGAATTCTTAATGTATTTATTTATATTTAGTTAAGAGAACAAATAGAAGCTATGATATGAGAACATATTTATACACTGAAACATGTTGAAAAATTGCTCACCTCTACAGATCATGTTTCATTTCAAAATCATGGTTTGATCATTCTTGGAATGCACCAAGATTTTATGTTTACATTCAACTTTTTTGTATTGCTTCAATCATGTTAATTAACACAAGCACACAATGAATTAGCAGGGTGAGAATTTTCTTTTTTAATAAGGGAAGTAGTGTTTGGTATTATATTATTGCTGGTTTTCCCTCTGTATTTTTTTGCCAGCCATGCATTTTTAGGAGTGAAAAAAAAACATTTGAAGTATCTTGAGTTCATCGGGTATATAGCCAAGTGGTCTTTGTGTTGTGATGGTAAAAGGAGTTGCATCGTAGGATGGCTTGCCTGATATATAGATAATTGGTCTATGAAAAAAGGAGCCAACTACACCACAGCGCATTGATAGCGATAGTTGAGACACACGCACACATGAGCACGCTCAAAGGTCAATTCATGGAGCTCCAAATAATTGCCTCCACATAAAATTCTATAGGAAGGAACTGTCGCTGACCTGTATGTGTGAATGAAGGCGACTTCTGTGACATTACCTATCTCTTCTCTACTTGCTATGCATTGCATTGTGCTTCACTCCACCTGTATGTAAAATGATACTCTGTAATTTACAAGCTCTTTAATCAGAAATTTGATGAAGGTGCTTCTTATACAGGCTATTGTTATTGTTATTGGTAAACCTGCAAAATATTCTGTCTCAATTGTAGCAGTTATACCAAACATGTATTCAGTTATGAGATACATCAAACCCAAGAGAGCTTTAGTGCATGAAATGGTCTGAACCCATTCTATCCATTTCTTTTGTCTTTGTTGCACCAGGTTTAATAAATATTTCAATATGTTTAGGGGAAACTATCATATTAAGTTGGGAAAGAAATTGTACTTTGTATACGAGAGTCTGCAACGACTGTGATCTCTTTCACAGGTATCAAGTGTAATGGCTTTTGTGAGTGTGCAATGTATAAAGCAGTGAAAGTGGATTGGAATGAAAAGAATGCAATCTAGTGCGTCTGTTATGTGTGTGTATACAGAGAATGGAAAGAGAAACAGAATAAAATGTACCTATTGAATGATAAGGGGGTGGGGGAAATATCAATAAATTTATGTTTCACAATATGGAATTCTTAACTTTCCCAGATTAAAATATGTGCAGTAATTTGGGAGAGAAAATGGTTGTCTACCCCTGACTTTGAGAATTTCAGATGTGATGAATATGTCGTCCATATTCCTTGCAAAAGACATTATACATTCTATACCTCGAGATAAGAGAGATTGTTTTAAACAATCAAATACGAAGACAAAAGTAGCATTAGGAATTTATAAACTCCCTTCTTAAACTTCATTGAATTCTCACATGCCATGGGCAGCAACTTCTACCTACAAATTTGGATGAAATGTGTTTGGACGGGCAGTGACATGAACCTTCTACCTGAAACTGTAACAGGAACATCCATCTTGAAGTTTATTCCTTTGAAAGATGTGAAATGCCTACTTTTCCAAACTCCAACCCCTTAAAAGAAGAATACTTTGTCACTTGATAGTTAATTGGTATTTGTTCATAAAGTCTGGCATTTAGAAGGGGTTGGAATCAACCTGGTTAACCCTCACATGGTTTGAAAGCATAACTATGTTAACCTCTGATTCTGTATCCATAATACATGTATTGTAACAAGTATCATATTTGTGAAAGGTTTTTGGAGGTTATATAATCTGTGGTTACTTTGAATGAATGGTCCCTAAAAAAAGAGGGTTGTACAAAAGTGCTATTGATATGATTCCTTTTGCTTTTTCTTTTCTGCGTGTTTCAACCATGCAAACAAAAATCTTGGTTTTATATTAATGCTAAGGACTGATATATATTAAAATTTAAAGCTTTCATTTCATTTTGTCATTTAAATCGATGAATGCTGTTCTCTACAAAAATTAAATCAACATTTTACTAATCGCCCTCTAAAGCTGATTCCAAGTGTTGAATAAGTTTACAATGTGTTTGTGTGTGAGACATTGGAAGCAGCAAAATTATGTGGAGGGAGAGAATAAATGTTGATACATTAGCAAGCATGAGGGCTATTGTATTCATGTTATAGAGATCACTTTTATCACTCTCATATTAATTGATGCACTTTTTTATGAATGGTTCTTATCTGTGTTTGCCTTACTAGATCAAAGTACCTGTAGAAATTAAAGTTGTATGTGCATATTTATAGTTTTGATGAGCAATTCATTTTTATTTTTCTCTGCAAATTTGGTTAGGAGTTGGCATTTTATATATTAGCGTTATTTTGCAAGCAGTCTGCAATTGGCATATGTATTTGTTGGGTTATGTGTCATTGATATCTTGCATAGTTACAGATTTGTCAATGTGTTCTACATAATCAAGTTTAACTTTAATTAAAGGAATAAGCTGAAATTTGTATATATTGTTGTTTGATTTAAAAAAATGTATAATATGTATATGTATTGTAAATATAAATTACACTGTAAAAGCCAAATGTAAAGATTTAAAAAGTATGTATTGTGTCTATGTTGATCACATTTTTGTCAAGCTGGATACATTTCTTTAAAATGTTTCTGCTAAACATGAAATACAAATAATAGCTTCAAATAGCAAAACAAATTAAGTTGCAATTCATAGAATTATTGATATTACTTGCCAGTTAGAACAAGAATATGAAAGAGGGACTGAATTAGTTGATTGGTGATCAATATAACATTGAAAAATGACTGGGAGTGAGATATGCTATTCCTTGCAATCGATATCTGGTGACAAGCTGTGGACCAATCACAACCTTGCATCTGTAAGAGCTATCTAATATAAGGTTTCATTACCCCAAAGGAAAACAATTCTTACATTTCTTTTACTGTCATTCTATTTTTCTTCATTTAGAATAAAATACATGGACCTTCGTACCCCATGGCCATTTAAATTCAATGAACAATGAGTTTTTCTGTTATAAGAACAAAACCTTTGATCTAATATTGTCAAATGAAAATGAAAGTTGCTATTGATGCATTTACATGTCTAGTAATATGACACTGGCTATTCCTAATCATAGTTTAAGTATCAATACAGTATCTTTCATTGTATTTCTTCTTTTCTCCAGTTCTACGCAAAGACAGTATCCAAAAGTATAAAAGCAAACACGCACTTGTGTAAAAAAGGAAAAGGAAATGTTTTTTTCTCAATAAAATGGATAATTTCCAATCTACATTCATGTCTGTTTGTCATTGTGCATTAATTCTTTTGTGATAATAATTCTATATTTTGTGGTTTGGTTCAATAGCTATTGATTCAGAGCCCTAGATGCTTGAGCAGAAAGGACTTTATTTTATTTGATGCCAGGATTTTTGAAATTGGAAATAAGCTATAAAATCCTAAAATAACCCATAAATTCAGAAGAAAAAAATAAAGTCACTCATGATCTTTCTTGTACGTTTACAACATCCCAATAGGTTTTAATAAAACATTTTTGCTGATACATTGTATATACATTTTACATCAAATAATATATACATAAATTATCAACTTAATTACAGCATCAAACAGGTACAAATTATAATATAAACATGAAAAAATACAAAATAGAATGTAATATCTACATGTACATGTATATTCACCAAACACAGTTAAGTTGGAACAATTCTGAATATATGAATGTGCAAATGAATACATAGACTTGCAGATACTCCTTAAAATATGTGTACCAGTAGCATCACTGACCAGCAAAATTCAAAATAAATAATGAATTGGTATACAAACGGAATAGTGTATCATCAAGGTATCTTTTCCTATTTTGGAGGCTGATTTCAACATTTGACCACACATATCTGTTCTCTGCCATTCTAGTACACTCTTACAGTGTCATTCCACTCCATGTCTTGATGTTCTCCTCCCAGTTTGTTCTTGGTTTCCCTCTTGGTCTGGTAACTGCACCTATTCCTTCCAACAAATCTCTCAAGAGACTCTGATGTCTCTTGATGTGGCCATAGTATTTTGCATATCAGGATATTTTGTTAAAGCCCTTCCATATGCAGTATTTTTCTGTTAGTTTTCATATATTTCCATGATACTCTTATCTTTCTACTGTACACCCAATTTTCAAATGATGCAATTTTCTTGTTTGTATTCTTTATTAATGTACATGGACCTTCTCCATACAATAGAACAGATCAGATATAGCAATTCATGAGTCTCATTCTAAGTTCAATTTATAACTTTCTTGCTGTAAATAGATCTTTCATTGACAGCAATTAAATTTATTCCATGCAATTTCAATCCTTCTTTTGATGTATGTTGCAACTTCACAAGAGTATCAACATCAATATAGAAAAAGTGCCAGAAGTCATCAGACATCATTATTTTCATTTTACATACATGTATATGTACAAGTATCAAATCATTAAAAGGTTACTGCTATTCAGCATTATAGAAATGTAAAACATTGATGATTTTACAACTTTCATTTCATATTACATCTAAATGTACTCGGTTGGAAGACATACATGTATATGAATGGAGAAGACAATTATTCTACTTATGAATAATAAGCAAATATTTTACAAAAAACATGACTCTTAAACACTGGATGGTGCAATATCTTACTTCAATATAATATTGCTTTACCCATAATTGGATCTCTACCATCATTATGTGCAATTTTCAGGGTTTATCTTTTTTGTTATAACTATGATAGCTAGTGATTCTGCTCCTCTGAAACACTAACTCCGCTTTTTTACATCTGTCTATAAGTACAGATACATCATAGAGTTTAGAGCAATGAAACCCAGCTAACTGTCGGGTGTCACATCATTTTGTGACATGAGGACGGAAGATACATCATAGAGTTTAGAGCAATGAAACCCAGCTAACTGTCAGGTGTCACATCATTTTGTGACATGAGGACGGAAGATACATCATATAGTTTAGAGCAATGAAACCCAGCTAACTGTCGGGTGTCACATTATTTTGTGACATGAGGACGGTCGCTCTCTTCATCTCTTGGGGCTCTTTCTCCTCCTGTGAAGATGAGGTTATCAATGAATCAAGGGTCTTGCTTGACTTGGGCTCTGCCGAAGATTCACCCTTGTTCTCTCCATCTCCTTTCTCTTCCTTCTTTTCCTCATTCTTCTCTTGTTCTCTCTTAGCCTTGTCCTCATTCTCCTCTTTCTCCTCTTTCTCCTTCTCCATGGCAGCCTTGCAGAGTGAGAGGGCATTGAGGTAGTCAAAGCCAGGTCCAAAGTGATTAGGGATGGGGTCATCACTCCAAACAACCATCTCGATCTTGGCTGACAGCTTAACGATGGTTGGCCTGTGGTAATGGTGGCGGTGGAAGCACACACACAAACAAATGTTATAAATAAAATTGTTAAAAGTGAAGCACATCAATTAATACTAAAGTTTTTCTACCCTGTAAGGATAAGCCATATTTTTCATATATTCTCATAATTCTGTTTCAACATATAACACTTATTTGCTGGCTTATCAATAAAAAGATACATGTATGATACTATGCAGTAATATAAGTCTTGGCTAACAGATGACTTTTGTGAAGTTAAGAATTTTGATTGTAGATGTCAAATATTCTTTTATTACTAGCATCTACTTTGAAGTTCCATACTTTTTTCTTCTTCAAAGGGCAGACTAGCATGTCAACTCTTTATGGTATTCCAAGAAGTCAAACAATAAAGGGGAAGTTCACCCTAATATTACATGTACGTTAGTTATAATAAAAACAGAAAAATAAGAGGAACTGGGGGACGTTTCATGAAACAATTAGTCGGTGGTTTTAACCGGCTCATATCAGCGCTGACTAAATTTGACCAATCACAGACCTGGAAAAAAGTCTGTGACAAAAGAACTGTGAAAGTTTGAGTGTTAAAGACCCAAACAATGACTTATGTACTACTACTTTTTTTTTCCTTTCTTGCTTTTCAGATGGGAGGGCCATCTCTACATTACTAAGTTCTCTCTCTCTCTCTCTCTCTTTCTATCTCTTCCTCTCTCTTTCTGCATCTTTCTCTTTTCGCTGTTTCCCTCTCCTATCTCTCTCTCTCTCCCTCTCTCTACCCAACCTAACTTCCTATTTATATCTGTAACAAATGTACTTACTTTGTGATGAGATGACAGTAGAGCATATTAAGGCTACTTAGCCTCTTGAGTCCCTTACGTAGGAAGCGCATAGAATCATCACTGACCTTGATACAGCCAGAGAAATTCAGAGACTGGAGGTAGTGACAAACCCCCGAGATATACCGGATACTCATATCACTCAACTGAAGTAAAAAGGAAAATGAGAGGGGTTTATTATGTCATGACAAACTAAATAGAGAAGTTAAAGTTACATGTATTTTTACACATTTGAAATGAATATTCTTAGAAACTGGGCATTCATTAATTAGCATCAACTCCTATGCCTTTATACCAACAACAAAAATATGCTCCAGTAAAAATTGCGTCATGGACATCTAAACACTAAACAAAATTTCTAATTTAACTCTGGACCCAAAACTGTAACTATATATAACCCTAAACCTAACCTAAATTGCAACAGAAGTCCTAAAGTAACCTTATACATCTTGACATAACAAAGCCTTTTGCAAATGTCTACAGAGTATTTTAACCAGATTTTATCAGTTAAAATAGTCTCTCTCTCTACCCCCCCCCCCTTGAAATAATTCTAACATTCTATGCCTGCCCTAGCTGTAACTACCTGACTACAGCCGGCAATGTTGAGAAAGGAGAGCTTGCGACAGCAGAAGGCTAGATTCTTGATGGCCTGATCGGTCAGCTGCAGGCAATGAGAGATGTCCAGTCGGTCAAGATCTCTACACTGCTGGGCAAACTTCTGGATACCAAGATCAGTGATTTGATGACACTCCGACAGGACCACATCACGAAGATGATAGCAGTTACCCAAAGCACCAAGCCCCTATGGAGGCAATCAATCATATACACATCAGGGAACTTTACTAACAACCTTTGAAGGACAGGTTAAGGGTAGATCACTTAATTTAAGTGTGAGATCATTCAGAAACATCTTTCCTAAACTGGGCAACTACGGACGATATTCATGTTTAGTTACTACTATGAACTCAACTTTTATGCGAGTGTGCCTTAAAATACTTTTGTCTCTGCATAGATATTTTGTAAAAGAGAAACAATAGTTTTTGTGCCATAACAAGCAGAAGGATATAAGTATATTAACAGATGCAGGGACAGTGGAAGTACAAGGTAGTCAAATGCTTTTACTAACATAATCTATTATTCATATAACATCTGAATTGTAAAAGACAGATTATTATTTCTCTATAATATTTCTCTAATCTTTATATAACACAACTAACAAGATGAAAATCAATCGGCCTGTCAGGCAAATCATGCTTACATTTAATGATAAATTTAGGATTTGTGTGAGTTTTGAAGGCATGATTTGAAGTAATAAGTAGAAAGATTAACATGTAGGTAGCTGGCAGAAAGATGTTAGAATACAGCAGATTTTAAGTAAATTGCTTCTAAATTAGGACTGCTCTATAAATGTTATACCATCTTTAAAAACATGACAGGATTTTTCACTCTATCAACTAATAAAGAAGTGAAAACAGATGGTAACTACCCAATAAGAGTAGCTTTGGAAAATAAGCACATATTTTTGAAGTTACAGGCATGTTAATACTAACAACCTTCAGCTTAACGCACAATAATGCACTTCTGCTAGCCATCCACACAAGGATATGTTGACTTACTGTGTCGGTGATATTACATCCCGAGATATCAAGTGATGAGAGAGCAGGCATGTTTCCTAACATCTCAGCTCCAGCATCAGTGATGTGCTCACTGAAGCAGAATGAACCATACACTAGACTATAGCACCTGTACAAATACAATCAATATTAAAGCAAATTAAAACACCTCAAAGTCATAGGAGATAAAAAGGCAATTACTTGATTTAAAACCAATCAGGATCAAGTACTTTTTTATTTGTGTTTAAATGCAACTTTATATATATGCTAGAGAAAAGTGTAGATTAAGTGCCTCAACTTATACAGTGTTTAGGCACATTCAAAACACTGTTGTTTAAACATGTTTACAAACATATTTCAAATCACCATTTATTTACTTTTTCAAACATAAAAAACATGATTAGAAACATTCCTGTAGATATGTGTGTTTAAAGTTTGATATGCATTTGTTTTCAGTGTGTTAATATTTTCTTGCTTATATAAATTTGTTTTGCATAATTATGTACATGATTCCACAGTTGGCAGACATGCAATGTGCCATAGGACAAAAACCTTCACGCTGCCAGGTGGACAGCTATAGTAAGCAAATATTAATCGACTACGAGGGTAATGGTACAAACTATCATCGCCGAGGTGATCTCGAAGCGACGAGGGATGATGGTAGCCCAGAGATCACCGAGGCGATGATAGTTTGTATCCATTGCTCAAGTAAAGGAGGTTAATATTTGTTTTATATCCCACATCGGCAATAAGGTCTATTTAAAGTGAATTTTACATAATTGAAAGAACTGATTCTGCAGACAGTTTAGCTTCAGCTAGATTTTACAAAGCGCGACACGCATACAATGTAACAAAGTCCATGCGCGCTCATTGGACATTGACATTGACATTTCGCGTAATCTACTTTGCTACGCGTATTCAATGGCAAGTGGAGCAGCAGCTAAAAGTTCCCTTACAAAAGACCTTTCTCAGGTAGATAGTACTTATCTATCTTTTATCATGTGACCTCGTTTAGACCAATCAGATTGCAAGATTTTTAGTATGCGGGATATAAACTCTCATTTCTTTGGTGATCTCAGGAGCTATACCCCAAAATCACCTCTGAGATGATAGTTTGTTCCATTGCAAGAGTAGGTGGTAATTAATTGACTTCTCTCAATAGAAGCCTTAGCTAGTGCATGCTTACTTCTGTGTGATCTTCATGATAGATACATCAGTGACTCTGACACAGTTGGTCAGGTTCATCTCTCTCAGCTTAGGACCAGAAGGACCTTCTACAAGATTCCGCACACCATTATCACTAATCCTAGAAGTGGGGGGAACAGAACATAAGACAATTCAAGTTATGTTTATATATATCTCTCAATGGAGATTATAATGATGCAGGAAGAAATTATGAGCCATCTTTTTATTTCCTGATAATAACCTACAAAACATTATTCACAACAAAGAAGTCATTATATGCTACAGCCATAACCTAAATGCCCACAAATATATGCCAACTATTTGAAATAGGACATTTGAACTGTAAGAACTGTATCTTACATATAAATACCTTGCAGAGTTAATGTTACTTGAAATATCTTCTTTAATTCTCCAAACAAATACTTAAAATGTTTTGACATTTTCTTTCCCTATTAGCACACAACATTAGCTGGCACAAAGAACCACACATTATTGACATGCTGTTACTTCACCTAATTTTTGAATGATATCTTCATACATGAACATAATATTGAACATTCTGTTTGACCTATATGAACTTGATGCTAGCTGCATGTACATGTTATTATTACAGCAACTGAATTACATATCACAATTACAATAAATATTATGAGACAATCCTATGAAACCAATACATTTGATGATACTTAAGGCTTGTTCATATACTACAGTACATTGTCTCAAAAAATGTCCTTTGCAAAATGAAATTGCATAATGCCCTTGACTCTTCTGTATTTAACTTACAGTAAACTGCCTGTGTCTAACACAAATGAGTGAGCACACATACAGGTGTACATATGTGCCTCTGATGTGCTTATTTACACACTCCACCAGCCATTCAAATGGTTTTCATTTTTGCAGTGCCATTTTTTTTTTTGGGGGGGGGGAGGGGGGCAGGCAGTTTACTGGATTGTATTAAGACTTGGCACATCATAAAGAAAAGATGGAGAAGCATACCTGATACAGTCCGCCACATTGAGTACATTGATGTTTCTGCAAGTAGCAAGAGATTTGAGAGCTGCATCAGTAATCCTTGGGCAATCACTCACATAGATATGTCTCAGATCAACGCAGTATCTTCCCAGTAGTTTGAAGGAAGCATCTGTTATTTTGCAGTTCCCTGAGATGTGATAAAAGGTGAGCTTGAAATCAATGGTTCCATATGCAAATTTTGTTTACTTTTATTTCTGAGAGTACTATATATATTCATTTGGTAATTATACAATTGATCAATTACATTGATCAACGAATAATTCATTATTATCATCCTCATCTTTCAGAAATATGAGAAGTATTTGGTATCAAGCAGTTCCCTGAGATCTGATGGGGCAATGAAGTTAACACATTAGATTAAACTCCTTTGCATTTCTGCTTTAAAGGTAAAGTGCACTCACTTAGTAATGAACAGTCATTAAAAAAAAGTTGTAAATCATCATTGTGTGACAGAAATGGTGACAATTTCTGCTACCTTTGGTACACATGCATGTATATTAAGCAATGTAAGAAAACACTGAGGAGATACAACAGCCAAGTGATTAGAACAGTGTCCAAGGAATCAGAAGGGCCTGGGTTTGGAACCAAGTCAGTGACTGGTGCCCTTATAGGTAAGTCCTTCATCCTCAATTACAAAGTCCTTATAGGTTATGGCATACAGCTCGATGACCCCTGGTTGATGTACCCACAAACACATTCTAGTTGCATGTATCTCAGCATAAATCAAAAGCTGAAAATATATGTAAATATTGAACCATACTCTCTCATAATTGTCATATTTTATCATCATCTCTAACTTTAAAAAATTGCAGTCAAAGCAAGTATCAGTGATTCTTTCATATATACAGTGAGAGTGTGGCATGCAACGGTGGTCACCCAACTAGACAATAATGCACGTCATCAATGGGTGTGTGCTGTTCTATCGAGGTTCTTAGGAGGCATCAGCCAAATTTATCTTGTGTCAGATGACGCCCTTGGTGCAAAACATCATATGAAAGAAGCAGTGAGACTATGACCTTATAATAGCAATGATATAACCTTTGACCCACCCACCTTCTATCCTGATCTGTTGTAGCTTGCGATGAACAGCCAGTGCTTTGAGAGCAAAATCTGTGATGTTGGGTGTGTACAGAAAGGAGATACATTTGATGTTATGACAATTGGCTGCCACGGCAACGATCATGTCATCACTGAGTGTGTAGCAATCATTGATGATGAGATGCTGAAGTTTGGGGCATCCACCAGATATATTCTTGTAGCCATTGACCGTTATCTGATGAATGAAAGATGGATTATGAAACAGTTTTCATTTTAAGATCAGTCATATGACACAATGTCCTGTAAATCATCAATCCTGAAATGGTTTAATTCATTGTGAGGTATATGGTTATTTCACTTAAGGGTCATCCATGTCATATCACCAATTGGGTTTAACAATACCCTCTCCAAATGACCTATTGGAATATGTGATAATTTACTCTTTCAAAGCTAAAAGTTTTAGCCTCATCAGGCACATTCCACAGGCATGTCTGCCAGAAAATTATCATTTTTTTATCCAAATTTTAATGACCATATCTGTGTAATAATTGGGTCATTTAGAGAGGTAATTTTACAAGCTACCATATCTAAATCTGCGATCACTTTCCATATCCAAAACATTAAGTTCAACGACCTCTTGGTCTTTGCTTGAACCTTGAAGTTTACCTACCTGAGGACACCCTGAAAGATCAAGATGGACTAATCTCCTTCCTCCTTTCCCTGTTCCCAGATACTGAAGACCCTTGTCACTGAAACGTTTGCAGTAAGCAAGGCTCAGGTACTGTAGGTTGCTGCAACATCTACACAGAAAGAAACAAAGTCATCATCACCAAGAGTTTTAAACTTGATACAAATCCTGAGTACTTGTGACCTCTTTTTGATTAATAATAATAATAATAATAGCTAGTTCTTATATAGCGCTTTTCAGGACTGAAAGCCCTCTCAAAGCGCTTTACACATATATATTACAGTATATTTAGTTGATTCTTTTATCAACAGTATTTTGGCCAAGAAGTTCATCATGCAGTTCCTCAAATCCCATTATTACACCAATTTTGATCAGTCTATCGCTGAGCGATGATAACAATAATAACAAGAGTTAAAGACTGCATGCAGTCAACAATTATGCCTCCGCCCTTTTTGTCCTTTGACCTTTCCTGCCCACTGAAAATCTAATCAGTTCTCCTTTGCATGCCCATTCACAGTTCATCCAAGTTTGCTAATACTGAACACTAAATTTCATGTAAATGTATACCCATAACATTATTGATTACAACAGGTATTACACGTACCTGGCTAGTAATCTCAGAGTAGCATCTGTGATGTTGGTGAAGGAGATATTGAGATAGAGTAAGACAGAGCAACCCTCTGCAACATACTTCATAGTATCATCATTCAGTCCAGGACATTCTGACATGTTCAAATCCTGCAAGTTACGACACTGGCCTACAAAAACAAATAGAAACAAGATATGAATTTGTCACTGAAGATGAATGAGGTAGTCTGGAGGTTTTTTTAAGGATCTCATATGGAGAGATGAAGAGAGAGAGAGAGAGAGAGAGAGAGAGAGAGAGAAAGAGAGAGAGAGAGATGGCAGTAGATAAACATAGAGGAGGAGAGAGGGAGACAGGGTATGATCATGTAAAAAAAAAAATGAGGTGGACAGAGGGATAACAGAGAAATCAGAATGCAGGCACTTGGATAGAGGCAGGACAGCATAAGGGAACATGGTAGGGGTGAAATAAGAATACAAAGGGAAGAGCTAGAGAAAATTAAGGATCATCCAAACACATAAAAGAGGGAGAACAAGAGCCAGAGATGGGAAAGGAGGAGGGTGAGAGAGTAGAGGAAGAAAGAGGCAGAGACAGAGGAAGACAGAGAGCGGGAGAGGGTGAAAGAGTAGAGAGAAAGAGAGAAAGACTAGAGAGAGAGAAAATTAAAGAGATGCAGAGACAGAGCAAGAGAAGGAGAGGGGAAGGGAAACAGATCAAGAGAGAGGAGAGAGAGATATGCAATGGAGAATGATGCATTCAATATTTCCAGCATATTTGTTTAGCTATTATAGCTACAATTTTGGGTGTGAGAACACGACCTCTTACTTTTTATGTATTGCAATGTATATTTTGTTGAAATCAGAAAATAGAAATAAATGAATGAACAAGCTTACCAACAGCTTTGAAGCTGGGTTTGGTGAGCAAACTGCATCCTTTGATATTGAGATGAAGAACATAGGGTCTGTAATGCTGCAGTAGACTAGTCAGTACATTGTCAGTCACACTGTAAAGAGAGATAATAACAACATTGAAATGTGCATAGATGATGACAATGATAATATTAATACTAATGATGATGATGATGATGATGGTGAAGATAATATTAATGTTAACTAGCACATCAATGATGTGGCGCTCATCCGGCATCCAGCAAAGAAATTCAAGCAATTTGTACTTTGAACAGAACATTGCAATACATGAAATGTACATGTATTGGTTACATGCATGTACAGATGATGAAGTGCCTATTGCAAACTGTGGTTTTGTGGTTTTGTAATCACGGCAAACCACATAATGTGGTCAATTGTCGCGAATGAGTTTTAATAAATTTGCATAAATTTGCATAAATTATTTTCTAGACAAAATTTTTTAATATTCTGAGTAGAAGTTTAATGAACCTCACGAAAGTCTTTCAGATGGAACCCAAAAATCAAAATCAGTCATTAAATGAGGGAAAAGAAGGCATTTTTGTGATTTTTTGAAATTCGCATAAATTAGCATAAATAATTTTCTAGACAAAATTTTAAAATTCTATGTAGAAGTTCAATGAACCTTGTGAAAGTCGGATGGAAAAAAAAATTTAAAAATCGGTCAATAAATGACGAAGAAGCATCTTTGTGATTTTTGAATAAATATCGCATAAATTAGCATAATCAATTTTGTAGACAAAATTTCATAATTCTGTGAAGAAGTTCAATAAACCTCATGAAAGTCTTTCAGATGGAACCAAAAAATCAAAATCAGTCAATAAATAAGGAAAAAGAAGCCATTTGTGTGATTTTTGTTAAATTTGCATAAATAATTTTCTAGACAAAATTTTAAAACTCTATGTAGAAGTTTAATGAACCTCATGAAAGTCTTTCAGATGGAACAAAATCAAAATCAAAATCGGTCAATAAATGAGGAAGGAGAAGCATTTTTTGTGATTTTTGAGAAATGCGCATACATGTAAATAAGCATATTTAATGAGTTTCAAAATTCTGTGTAGAAGTTTCGAATCCCCCACCTAGTGCTACCATATAAAGCAAACAGAATTAAAATTGGGTAAGAAATGGCGAAGAAGAAGCATTTTGAAATGTTGGACGGACGACGGACGCCTCGCCACGGCATAAGCTCATCGGGCCCATTCGGGCCGGATGAGCTAATAATGACAATAAACATAATATTGATATTGCACAGTAGAATTACAGTATAAATTTACATAATAAAATCAGGTTACAAGAGATGGAAGGAATAAAAGAGGCAAGTGAAATATATATATATATATATATATAATACCACTGTGCTCCTACAAAATGGTTGTGAAGGGAAAAAAGACATACGTCAGACATGAAAAGACATGCTATAACCTCTGGTTATCAGTATTTTCATATTAAGATTATGCTCTACACTGCTATTCATGGTATTGCTGGTTTAATCAGGTCCTTTGATTAAAAAAAAAAGTGAATTAACTTACACATTCTTTGCCTTTGACAGGTCCACCTGAAAAGAAATATAAATAAAGAGAACAAAATCAGTTATCTGTTGAACAGGTTAAGCAGGGCTTCACATTTATTTTTCTGAAAGAGGGTCCAGAGTGAACTTTTTACACTATGTACAGACCTATGTAAACATTTCAAAATTTTGAGGGTCCAGACTTAGATTTTGGTGCCATGTGTCTCGGAGACCTCTTAGGGTCAAGTCCTTGGTTACAAGGATACATCACACATTTTATAGGTATTTGATCAAAACATCTACATGTACCAACACATGACAATATTAGCATGTGTGAATTTCAATTAGTTTGTTGTAATACTCTTTTTATTGAAGACAACATTATCAAAGATGTGAACAACTAGAGTACCTGAAACTGGCACGATTGTATTCCATTTTCAATTAAACCATTAAGAAGTAAATCTAAAATCTACACTCACCCAACTCCAGAGGGAGCTATTGCTTGTGATCATCTTCCACGAACGACACACCCGTGAGCATCTGCTAATGTCCACAAGATCAAGATAGCCAAAGATCTGACGGAAACAAACATTATAATCATACGTCCATCATTTTCATCTTTACAACAATCTTCTTTTATCCCTGTCACAGTACTTGAGCAAGACATTCATCTACATTCGAGTCATGAGATATCATCAGAATGAAAAACCTTTTTGGGAGAGGAGGTCGTGCTGGTCACATATCCTTAAAGGGTAATGTTAACTGAAATGTCTTTATAGAGCTGAGACAGCGAGCATGTCTGGAAAAATCCTCCTATAGAGAAGGCTAATTAGACTTTCCGTTTCAGACTATGGTGTGTTTCTACAGAAGTGCATTCCTGGAAATGTTGTGTTATAGACCCAGTAAGTAACGAAAAGTAATGATCTTGGGCAATTCCATCTATTTCATCCAAAGAAAATATCTTTAAATGACCGTTTGATCAAGTTAGTAACATCAGAAAGAACTATAAGTCAATGACTGTATCAAGGTATTTTCATTTTTGGATGCAATAAATGGATAAAGATCGATACTACATACTAAATCACCCTGATTAGAAATCTTGTAGAAACATACTAATTGTGAATGCTGCTTACCTTTATGGCTACTCTTCTTGGTAGCAATGAGATGTCATCTCTAGCTTCCCCTCTAGGGCCTAACATATCCTCTTCTCCATCCAATTCACCCCTCTCTAACCTCTGTGGAATTATCACAAAAGAATTGGAAAAATTATATATACCGGTTACATATTTCTTTTATCACTGAATGACTAACTAATGTATATGCATTTACAGTGCAACAAACAATAAATGGTACCTTGTTAGGGCTCTATGACTATTACCCCATGGACAATCACCCCCTTGGAAAATCAACCCCCCCCCCC
>BEXV01002383.1:3290-18947 GCA_003118195.1 Hemicentrotus pulcherrimus
CCCCCCCCCCCCAAAAAGGTAAAAATCACTTGTTTTTACATGATTTTTTCTCAAAGGGGGTGGGGGCGCCCCCCCTCCGGGCCCCCCCTGAAGCCGCCACTGGTCACATTTGATTTGCATTTGAAAGCATACCGTTTCATTATGACCATTGAACTATGTTTTGCCCTGGTAGCATCACTTACAGCCGGTAGGATTAGAATAATTCAATCTCTCTTACGACATACATGTGGAATTTGATAAATTATTTTGGTCAAAACATTTAAATCGTTTAATCCCTATGGATAAGAAATATTCCTATTATTATATAGGTCATAGCGAAGTTTATTTGTTTCCTGAACAATGATATCAAGCTAACCTGCTTCCCATCACACAGCTGTTCGTGTAGAATACAAGTTCCGTCATCACATCTGAACTGCTTATCGTCGTTGCATGTATGAATGAATGAGGCACAACTAGCCTCGTCATCGCAGTTGTCACAGTTGCAGCGGAGGTCGCAGATCAGGGATCGTTCAATGCAAATCTAGACGACGAGCAAAAAAACAGGCGCGAGGTAATATGTTATCATCCTGATTATTAATCTATAATTAAACTATTACGATTGTAAATCATCAACATTATGACGGGCAATATGACCATCGTTATCATCCTCTCGCATCCCATTTTTCTCTTCGTCTTATTTCTCTATCCTGTTCCAATTCTATTCCTCTTTCCCACTGTATCTCCTTCACTTTTCCATTTCATTTAGTCTTCCCTTCACTCTCCACCTTTTAGTCCTGAATAACTCACCGAGTTGTCACAATGGAACCTTCTGACGTCACCAGGGCATGTAACCCCGCACAGTGCCTCGCTCTCGTCCTCCCCAGTGTAGCCACAGTCTTCGGGGTCTCCATCACACGTTGCTTCCCATGAGATACATTGGCCACCAGCACATTGGTAGGTGCTACAGGGCTGGGTTCAAGAAATAAAAAGGGAAGGTTTTACAGATTAGATAAACATGGAAATTAAAGGAAAATGAAAAAGCGATGATTAAGCAATTCGATGAAATAGAAACATTAACAAAATAGAGTTGACGGGAAGTTAAAGAATACCATTAGTAAGTTCAACATTTATGACTGATTTAATAATGCCCGTTGTCANTGGTGTAACTGACCACATTAAAACTGAAACATAGCAGATTATTCGTAAGCAAGTTGAGCATTTTGTCCCACTTTGTTACCCACCACGACAGCTTTTATTATATCTTATGACTGAAACAATTAAGCTGCCCTATAAGAGCTTGTATCAGAAAAATATGCTTTTTATGATTTTTTTGAAATAAACAATGTCCATAATAGAACTCCGTAGTACTTGGTAATGGAAGGGACAAACTTTGCCCCAATGATCGCCCTTTAATACACACATGCAATATTCAGGCAATTGCAAAAAAAAAAGCTCTAAGGCGTTTCCTTTTCATATAGTTTAATCTATATTTTAATAATACCTTTGGTAAATATTTCGTATATTTTTTAGATTGTAAATGCTTTCATTAATTATATTTGTGGATATCATAGAACATTTGTATATCAAGAACGACATTGAAAATACAATGGGTGTTACAATAATGTCCCCATTAATGCTTGTTTGGTAATACAAAGGCTTTGTAGCACAGGAATGATTACTTTTTATTGATCAAAAAATGCCACGGACATAATTATACCTCCACCAGATTGTTAGATGAGCAGTACACCGGATCCTCATCATCGGCCGTTTCGATGACGTCAGTACAGTCTGGTGCCCCATCACATACCTCCCTCAATCGTACACAACCACCGACACTGCAACGGAACCCCCGAGACCCGTCATATCGCTGGCAGAAAGCTGGTAGAATATAGGGTTAGGGTTAGGCGTTGTAAACTACATGGTCTTATAAACTTATTCCATATAATTCATATTTCGATAACGAAATACGTCAATGTACGCTTTAAAAGGGTGATGAGATGAAATATAGGGCTATTGAAATTGCTCAAGTTTATATTTTGAAAGTCTTTGCTATCGTGTTAATCGTTTTAAGGTACAATTGGCATAACACCAAAACCTCCCCTTAGATCTCCTTTATTTTCATTCTCGAAAACAGGAAAGGGTTTTAATGATTACGTGCACGTCCATACAAAAATGTTGATGATTATCTTGGGGAACTTAAAATAAAAAAAAAACATCCTGATAAAAATCATTAGGGACTCATTTTAGAAGACATTAGTTCTTCATATGCCAAGGAAAATGATGGGTCTTGTCTAAAATAATTTACAGTTACACGAGGCACAGCACAGACTCAAGTCATGATCAATGAAATTATAAATGACTGTTAAATAGCGCCACCTTTAGTCAACCATCACGGTTTAAACAAAGATACTTACGAAGCTTCGATAGGACATTTAGGTTAATTTGCCGTTTGATCTGGTCAATATACTGTATGGAGGGATAAGATAGAAAAACAGGAACTCATTATGACATGCTATAGTATACTTAAAGGAAACCTCACCCCAAGAGATTCTTAGAGACTTCTTATATTCTTGCCCATTAATCTACGAAATTCCTCAGCAAAAATAGTGTACGAGAGGCATAAATAAAGCAAGAAAAGGTACATTTTATCAGCACGACATGGGCATCGCCATTTTCTTGATACGTGACGTACTATATGAAGTCGTTTATCAAGTAAATGTATTCAAATATATGGATGCTTCCTTCCCGAGGTGTGTGGTGATGAACTATTTAATTCATCTGCTGCTCTTATCCTTTGTACTACAAATACCAGAACGCATATTGCATACATAATGTGGTGCTCTTCCGAGGTGAAGGTTTCCCATAAATTAAATAATGTTGCCAACTGCTACATCGTAGTATTTTCAAATAAGAGTTAAAATTGTTCCCTTGTTATATATCTTTCAATGAATATGATTTCTACCTTCACAGCTATGATGGTCCTCATTGAAAGTTTTGTTTTTTAATTAAAATTTCTTTCCAACTAAATCTTGGTGCATGATTCATGTACAAGCTCGCCTGGTAGTTACGTTTTCTAGAAAATGACTGCGCCCATTTATATATCTACTGTACATTTACACTTTCGTAAGAAATAGTATAGATCAAAGTGCACGAATACATCATTTTTCAGATTACCTACACTTTGATTCTTTGAGGGTATAATGATGAATAAGATTTCGATACAGAACTAGTTTCTAGTCTTTACCACCAACACAAACCAAACATGGTACAAGTGACATCGGAATGACACTAGACAAACAAGTCGACTATTTAAATATTGGTTCCCCAATAGCATGAAGATAACGAAAGCAATTTGAACATCAACACCTGAATTCGATATCTAGAAATAGGATTAAAATGTTTTAAACATAGTCCAAGACCGATACCGCACACAAAGATATTAAACGAAATCACAATATTAATGCGCTCCATTAAAAGTGATTTGTTTTTTTTTTTGTTTAAAGACATTAGGCTTTCCGCACGTGTGCGCAGTTAACGTGGCAATTTCTTTATGGCTAACTACTCGATTCTACTTACTTTTGCTGCATCGTTCTCGTTGTCGATGTTCTTTAGACTGGCTGCAGATGACAGGCAAACCAAGGAAACTACGAACAAGCACGATACGAGCAAGGCTTCAACAACGCCCATATTGAAAGAGCGTTAACAGAGTAACAACGATTTGGGCGACGTTAGGTCCGATGTGACACGCCCCGAAATGGGCAAGGATTTAACTAGAAGTGATGTTGTCTCAACTCTGCAGTAGACACGATGTGTGGTGAAACAGCAACAGATAATCCGCTCAAGTGGAGTAGGTCAATTCCTCTAAAAATCCTTTATAAATCCTTTATATACGTCGATTTGATTCGAGAAATATGCAAGTTAATGCTTGACTCATTTAAATATGAAAAGAATACGTGAAATAGCATGCAGTCAAGTTAGACCGTACCCTTAGACCAGTTAACTAACATATTCAAATTGCATAATTTTTAAACAAAGGTTTTTTGTGACACATGAAAGCTTGCCCAATTCATACCCGACATCGCAGCAAGCATTACATGCAGACTGGATTCCAATTATTGCTGTTCATTCATTATAAACAGGTTAATGGAATAACTCGTCACTAGGATTCACAGGAAAGAAACATCCATCATGTTAGTAAACGGGTCTATTATCAGAGACAAGCTGCAGTGGGTTAGCCCGACATAACAATAGGGACGTTTAGATTTGCGTGGACTGATACGTGTAACGTCCATTCAAGGCAGTGCATTAAAAGGATTTCGATCGTAGCATAGACCTATTGTCTTCGTGCGAATCTAAAAGTCCCTAAAGGCCCGGTCACACAGAGGGGACGCATGGGGGAAGCACGGCCGGCGCATGGACAATTTGCAATTTTGGCCAGTGCGTTGTCGTTCGTTACTCGTTCGTCGAGCGCGCTGGACCAACGCTGGACCAGCGCTATGCATTCGTCGTCATTCGCTGTGTGCGTCGGGATTTTTTGAGCATGCTCAAAAGTGTGCGCGAAGCTCGACGCATGAATGTACACGCCAAAGGCACGCCAGACGTGCGTTGAGCGCGCTAGACCAGAGCCAGACATACGCGGAGCACACGCCCTGTATACGCACAGCGCGCTAGCTACACGCTGTGCATTTTGTGTCAGCTCGCTAGCTTTTCCTAAATCTTGACAAAAGTTAGGCACGCGGCCTTTTCCGATTTTAAATGCGCTGGCCGTGCGTCGTAGAACACGGTGCATGCGTGGACCATTCGTCCAGCGCGCTAGCAACACTCTGTGCATTCGTGGAAGTTGTTATCATGTGCGCTCTGGGTACGGTCTGTATGTGCACTGTGTGCGCCCTTGTATGCGCTCAGCGCGCTAGCATCACGCTATGAATTTGGTGTCAGCTACGACAAAAGTTGGGCGCACGACAACGCACTGGCCAAAATTGCAAATTTCCAATGCGCCGGCCGTGCGTTACCCATGCGTCCCCTCTGTGTGACCGGGCCTTTATACAAAATGTTGTAGACGAGACATTGATGAAAAGAAGTGGTTGAATTCTGACAGATGCATGAGTGCGGTGACCCATTAACATGATTGAGGCATGTATCTTAATACATGTGACTGAACAGTGTTCGTTATTAAGCCTAATAGGTTATTTTCGTAATGTAACCAAATTTAATGCATACGTCTTTGTGAAGTGCCTCGATACAAACTATTACATTCACCTGATATTAACAATAAAAGTCTTTGTCAATGGACCTATTACGGATGGACATTCAACGTGATTCTTTCTTCGATCCAATGATAGTCGCCGCCTTCTGATTATGTTCATCTTTAACGTTCAGCTGGTTTAACAATAACGACTGCCTAAAAAATTTCGGTCATTGACAACGGAGCAGTTTCCCTCTTTTGGGTTTTGTTTGGATGGTGTACTCGTAGAGTGTAAGAGTGTGTCTTAAATAAAAGCATCCTCAATGGGGAGCAGCAAAGTTGAAAAGCAGACGATTTTGGTGATATGAAATGTATTATTACTAATTCGCAAACTTTCGCACACACCTATGACCGCAAAGTTGAAAAACAGACGATTTTGGTGATATGAAATGTATTATTACTGATTCGCAAACTTTCGCACACACCTATGACCTAATATAAAACAGTAAGAAGGCCATGATCTTTATAAACCCTGTTTGCTGTAACTCTGGAATATTATGAGGAAATAGGGGGAAACGGGATTTTAAATCACAACCAATCCAACTTTAAACTCTATGAATGTATCAACATGTTTTTTTTCAAAATAAAATACAGTACACTGAACAACAATTCCGATTATAAGCCAGAACTGCACATCGATTTCCCATGATTTAGGCGAGTAATTATCTTCTGCGCATGTAGATTAACATGTGTAAAATCACTATCTTGATTCTGTCCCGGCTTTTTGGTGGTGACCATCATGAGATCAAAGTGAAGAAACATGACGGGAATGTTATTGATTCGACATTGACGGAGACAATCACAATGAATTCGTTAAGAAAACAACGAATGTCCATCCGTAATAGGTCTTGACCTACCTAACAGCACTCAATGTATGCAGTTTGCATTCTGACTATTGAAATACTATTATTCTTATCGGGTGAATGAAATAATTTGTATCGAGGCATTTTATAATGACTTGTGATTTACATTGCAACCCAGAAAAAATGAAACCGAGAATTATCGATGTTTTATCACGACTTAGTCACATTTATGATTAATAAATGATACATATTGACACATTTTGATGCAACTCATAATTATGCATGTTTCATGCATGAGTGATTAAAATGAACTTGAAGAGAGGAAACCAAAAAGTCATTTGGCGGACGGTATCTGAACTTTAAAGAGTAAATCACATTTCCAGAAAGTTGAGTTTCTGCCCTTTCATATGACACCTCAATCAGGAAAAATGAGTAAGGAATAACCAAGTTATGTTTGTTTAAAGTAGTGCTTGCATTTCCACAATGTTATTAAACGAATTCATTTTCACTGGCTGCCTGTCGTAGCAACAAGAATTGACAAAAGACTTAACTCTGTTTCGTTGACAATCAGCCATGCATGAAGTTTTTTCGTCTAGACAAAGAAGTTACCGGGGGGGGGTTGATATGTTTTAACAAAGATGAAGTGACGACAATGTAAAATTGATAATACATTTCCGTTACATCAGTAAGGATATTTTTTGCCACTGAAATTTAAGTACTAAGTTCATAAGAATGAAGAGGAAACGTTTGTTATGTGTGGGATAAGAACAGACAAAAAGAGGAAAATGGGGAAAAAATAAAACACGTCCACATCAGAATATCTTCTGGATCACAATTACAGATTCCACAACCTTTTAGCAGAAATTTTAGATTTCCAATGGAACCCGTAACATGAAATTCAAGGATAGACAATTTTGATCACTTTTTTCTTATTTTCGACATCGTTTTGAATGCTTTTGTCGCTTATTTTTTTCCCCATTTTCCTCTTTTTGTCTGTTCTTATCCCACACATTTCAAACGTTTCCTCTTCATTCTTATGAACTTAGTACTTAAATTTCAGTGATTTATTTATGATAGTTGTTTTTTGCTTAGACGAACAATATGAATGTGATTTTGAAGTGTATTTACATTGTAAAGTCTACTGTAATTTCTTTTTATTATGTTTATTATAATACATTTGAATTTCAGTTTATGAATAAAAAGTTCTTAGCTCATATACAGATATATTACCAAATTATATCTTTAACTGGACTGCATACAAAATATCAAAGTTCATTAGTGCATCTATGAGTCACTATGCTTCTCAGAAATTTGACAAAAAATTACCTTCATACCTTATTTTTAAAAGACGAAATGTCAAGAAACATGCCATGTATTTATATTGTAACAAAGTAGTAGATACGCGATTTTTAGATTTAAAAAAGGTAACTCTCTACAAACGTGTCGGTCGATGTTTTGCAAAATTTCGTGTCGATCGGAATTCCACATCCAATATCGTGGAGAACGAAGAAGAAGAGGAGGAAGAGGAGGAGGAGGAGGAGGAGGAGGGAGGAGCTATCAGACTGCCCCCTCCATTAAATCTTGTTCTAAAAAAGACCATTGGAAACCAGTGGCAGTTCTCATGGATGACCTTTCCTCATTTCATGTAAAACATATTCTGTTTATCCATTTCGAAAAACACGTTCTTGAAAAGATACTTAATTCTATGTAAGTAATTTATGGAGAGCTATAACGTAATGAGATATTTCTAGAAATTACGCCATCTCTGTCTCTTGCATTTAATTCGAAAATCATTTCACCTGCCTCCTACATGTTTAAACTTCATGTTTTTCTTCATTTTTGTGTGGGCCTAATTAAGATGATGATCATGATGCAGCTATCATGCCATCTTGGCTTACAAGATGCAAGGACTGTCGCGAAGCGTGAGTCAACATATTGAGTGGGTACTGGGTACTGGAACGATTCGTGGGAGGGGGCACCAGTATTACTCAGAAAATTATATATGCAAATTTACAAGGCTTAAGGTTTAGGGAAGGGTACGTGCTGGGGTAACCGATCCATGCGTCTCGTCCTTTCCTCTTCTCCCTTTTCACTTCCTCCTTTCTAGCCTTTCCTTTCGTTTTCTTTTTGTTCTCCTAACACTCGATGGGGGAGTGGGGCGGGGGGCGAACTTGCATGCCCGAATATCACTACGTCACTATGCAGTGAGCCTGCATGGTGACATTGTTTGATGACAAACACGATGAACTAGAACATACTGTCATAAGGACACCCCACGCACCTAATCACATCTGACTGCGAATACGTTCATTATCGCACAGACCAGCTGCTGGGTAGACAAACTCAAATGTCACCAGCGAGTCAAGTAGGAGGGAGTGTAGAACTGGGTCGTATGTAATATTGATAAAAATAATAATTATATTAACAAAAACGTTGCTTATAAAGCGCTTACCACCAAAGTCACTACCCAAGGTAAACTAAAAATAAAATATATAAAACTAATCATGGACATGCATATGATATACAAATGACTTTGTCGAAATGTATTTCTGTAAAGTATGGATGAAGGTCTATCGATACATTTGATACTGTTGAAACGTCATGTAGACCATGTTTAATCGTTGAGAATGGGCAAATAATTGCCTTTTTATGCTTTGCTTGCTATTAATAATCTAAATATTTTGAGGCACACGATGCATGTAGCAACTCAAGACTCACTATTATATATGTATTCCAGGAGTATCTGATCTATATTATTTTAAGCACAATAGATGACTTTTAATATTCCTGACATCGGTGGGGGATCATAAATATAAAGGGAGCATCGCCTTCGACAGAATCCACCTGGAATAGCTTTAAGACACGCTATATGGGACTAAGAGAATGTCCATCTACGCGGTATCAGCTCCCAAAAGGGTGTTAACATTTCTCCTTTCTTTGTTTTTGATTAAAAACAGATTAAAATAAAAGTCCACCTAAAAAAATATGGTGTTTTTACCAGAGCATTTTTCTCAGGGCTATTGTTATCGGGGTGACTTCCCCTCCCATGAGGGGGAAATCAGGATCACCATTTAATATATTCATGAGTCAGATATTCACAATAATTCTGCAGTCGGGCGTTTTTCAACGAATTTCTTTTAAGGTGCGGACTATAGATTTACTTTATAATCGTGGAGTTCAATATAACACGATAAAGGTTTAAATTATGTTGTGTAACTTCTCAAAAGGCCAATGCGTTTCCATTTCTAAATTAACAGGAAAGGGCTATTCTTCTCCACTAAATGCGGTATCATTGAATACATGTATCTACTTAACCGGTAATTAGTTTATTTTCACTTTAATAACAACTGTAATTTTACGAACGACCTGAAGGTTACTTTGATGAACCCGATTTACCAAAACAACTCATTTTATTTTCGTATGAGATATTTTCTCCTTCATCTTTATCAGAAAAAATAAACATGTGATATGATCTAATTCAACGACCCATTGCTTCATTATAAAGCTTAAGAAATCTCTTTTGTTATCACTAGATGATCTCTTTAATCTATCTTCCATTAACAAATCAAATTTGCTTAGTTGTAGTTGAATCCTCAAGTTCTTTGCTATAGAGTCGCAACAGGTTATTTTATTCATCTTTGGCATGGTTGGTCCGCGCTGCTTTCGGGTGTGGTTCGCTTTGGAAAGCTGCACCAAAGTACGAAAGCTTCTTTTGAGGATTATCGGTAAGAAGCTGGATATCATTCACGCACTTTGTGAGGATCAAAGCTATTCGATATGGATTTAAAGGATATCGAAAGCCAGATCTGCTTTCTCATTGGCGCCAAAATGCAGTCGAGGCGAGGAATCATCCAATCTGTGAGGATGGATCTGAAGAAGAATAGGAAACAGAAGAAGAAGAAGAAGAAGGAGGAGGAGAGTAAAAGAAGAAAAAGAAAATAAATAGAAGAAGAATTCAATTCAATTCAATTCAATTCAATTCAATAATGGTTTATTATGTAATTTCAAAATACATGCATCGTAATTGTCATTTTACATAAAAGCAGCCGAAGCTGGATTATTCATATATACATGTTGACATAATAAAAGTGATAACTCGCATTTTTAAATATTGGCACGTTAAAAAGATTGTTAAAAATACATTCAAAATAACATTCCACGTTAAAGGTAAAGACCAGTTTTGGAAACGCCCCAATTTCAAAAAAATGAAATGAGAGCTCTTATTACCAATCATGTGAAAGAATATGTTTTGAATATTACATGACGATAACAATTTTGACGGGAAACCGCCTACTAATTGATATATTTGGTAAATTAGTAAACTGTTGAGAGATACGAATGCACGTGTCGCGCACGTGTGTGTAGTCCCATATACATCTTTCTGTGCACAGTGCTTCTAACTTTATGAAGACTTGGCCAAATTTCTTATAATTTTGATGATTCCAGAACCTTGCAGTACATCTATGCTAGATGATCAACCTTTTCTGATCGATTTAACAACGTTTCTTTCACTATGCAATTGTATGACCATAAATGGTCTTTAGCTTTAAGAATGACAAAAGAAAGTTTTGTACTCACGTTTAGAATGAATACTTTGGATTTTAAGACTAAAGACGACTAAAGACTAGTACTGTGTTTGAAATTTAACATGTAGTTAAAAAAGCATTTAATTATGGTTAATTAGATTGATCAAATATGGTAAAGGGCTGATTTTGAAGCGATTGGTTTTCAATTGAAATTATAATATGTAGGAACCTGACGTAATGATATTCTAATTTCTTTTTTTGGAAGGTAGCCAGTTTTAGCATGCTAGGTGAATTGCTTAAGATTTCTTCTTTCCTCAAGCGTACTTTAATTGCATACTTGACATGCATGTGAATATGACATAAAATTAGAGCCTAACAAAAAAATCTTGCAAACCCTCCGTTGTTTTCATTCGAGACTGTATTTCTGTTCAGATGTAAGACCACTATGAAACACTGGGGCGCAATATTCTAATACTGGTCGTATATAACCTGTGTAGATCAATACTAAATCATTTAAAGGTAGATTAAATTTGTTTCCTCAACATATACATTTTTCCATTACATCTTTTCATTAGCTCGTCAAGAGGAAGAAGAAGAAGAAGAAAAAGAAGAAGAGGAAGGAGGGGGAGGAGAGTAAAAGAAGAAAAAGAAACGAAATAGAAGAAGAAGAACGACAACAATAACAACAGAAGAAGAAGAAGAAGAATTGGAGGAAGAAGGAGGAGAAAAGATGAAAAGCTATGTTGTCAAAGAGTGTACAGACATTTTCATAAACAATATCAGGCAACATCAAAGAGGTCTTGTTAATCAGCACTTAGGCAAGGTGCGATACATTATAATTATCTGAGTTATATTTCATTTAAACATTAATCTTGTGGATGTGATTTTTTTTCATTGAATCTAACGTTTAATGTATAAAACATTGCTGCTTTTATTGAACGATACTTGCTCCATTTATTATCAAAATGATAAAGTGAAAACGGGCACAAGGTATTTATTGAAGGATAAACTAAACTGTATGTGTGGAAGCCATGGCGAAGCAAGGGTCCCGATATCTTCATTAGATGTACACCATGGACAATCCTGACCGGCGATATATGCTTCATAAACGAATCATTCAACATTGATATTAGGCAAGCGCATTGGCTTCAAGTATGTTTCATATCAGGTTTGGTTTAAGATAAGGCTTATGTTCAGTGTTCACTTACACTCTAAAAATAGAGTGCAAAATTTTGCTGTGCAAAATCGATGTTTAAAAAAGTTGGGTAAAGTATTACCCAACCTTGTGACAAAAACCAAGTCCCTTCGAAATTTTATTACACTTGCCATAGTGTCATATCAACATTCGACTGTGCGCATTTGTGGGGTAAGAAAGTAACGATGCAGATTAATATTTGAACCACGCGTTGGGTAATCACAAGTTTTGACACCTAAACGTTGGTATTATGACACAACTGATGTTGAAAACTATGATTGAAGCGCTAGCGTGGTCGGTCGTTCCGAATCAGCTGTTCGTCGAATTAATCGTGTTTAAGATCGACAGAAGATGGACGACTTTGTTCGAAATAGACGACGATCATGCACTTGTGTCTTTCCGCAGCATTAATTGCATGAATGCGTGTAAATCTTCTCAATATGGACATGAAATTCCTCATAATTCTGGACAATACATTATTCTTATGGAGAATGTCATCCGTGATGCAGTCATATATACCGCGAGCATGCCAAGCGAAAGACTGTCTAGCCAAGAGAGAGAGAGAGGTCTCCTACTTATAAACTACATATAACATGTACCTTTCCAGCCAACTCCTCGGACAAATTTTCGTTTTTACCCAAGTCTGTGTAAAAATTAAAAATCATACAATAAGGTTGGGTTAAAATTTTACCCAACTTTTGGGTAAAAAATTACACAAGAACAAAGTAAACGAGTACCCAGGATAAGTTGGGTATTAACCAACGTTGTGTCAAAAAGGGAACATGGTTGTCGTTGGGTAACATTTAACCTTTTACATTGGGTCAAATATATTGCACATCAGTTGGGTAAAATATTAAACATTTGCTGGGTAAATTTTTACCCAATCCAACCCCTGTGTCAAATTTTACCCAACAAACATGCATGTTCCCCTTTTACACTCGTAATGTGTAAAATTTTACCCAATATTGGGTATCTTTTTTTAGAGTGTCAAGGGAAATTGAACCTTCAAAGCAAACTAATCCTGACCAAAAGAAAGCAGAAACTTCAGAGAAGCACACTGGTAAAAGTTTGAACAAAATCGGACAAAAAAATAAGAACGTTGATAAAAACTTTGAAAGTTGTAATCACTATACGTATAGAAATGTCAAATTGGCTGAATCGGTACGGCCACTGGAATGAAACACCGGACAACTTTTCCATTTGTTAACACACAATAACTAAAATGTCAATTTTCACAAAATTTTCAAATTGGCTGATTCGGTATTGCCCCTGTGATGATTGACTCGAGATGGTCTTTTCTTTCTGGAGGACCTATACAGATATGCTATCCATAATATATTTTAAGAAGTGCCCCAATGAAGGAGGCACTTGGGAGAACAAAAGAGATTAATTATAATTTTGTACACGACGATCGGGAAAGTTGTTCATTAATACGTCCCAGTCCACTGGCAAAGTTGCCAATTTGAGATTCGCATAGTTTAAGTGATCTCATATTTCAAATATTAAAAACTGTTTTAGTATTTTTCCGTTTTTATTCAAACTTGTATTATCATGTTTCTCAGTTTATTCTGCTTTCATACAAATGAATCTTATAAAGGTTAGATTGCCCTTTAAGGGTTTGAGATTCGACAGGTATTATAAATTGGCCGGAGTTATCTCAAGTTCTGAATTTTACAAACACAAGTGCGTAATCTCAACATCTGTGATAAGTAGTTCGAGGATTTAGAAGTATTACATAATATGTATCAATCACAGACGATGGAATATTATTGCATACAATCTACACGTTATCAGATGAAACAATCTCAGTAAGAGCCCTCCCACTTTAAAAAAATAAAATATCCCCCACATGTTCCTCAAGCCTAAAGTCATTATCATTACGCCCTCAAAGACCCCCCATTAGGTAAATCCATTGTTTTAAATGATAATACTTTTTTAATGTCAAGAAAAGTAAAAGGATCTCAAAAATCGGATGTATGACACTTCACTGGTTTATTTTTTCACACAGAGAGTCTGTTCAACTCGGTTAGAAGCAGAGTAAAAATACATACAGAGGTAATGAGCAAATCCAATCGTGTAATGATGTTAAGCCCCCCGTTGCTATTAGTTTATAAATGATAAGATAATGGAATATTAAACAACTTTAACGTAAGGTGAACACAGAGTTTACCATCCTGGCAAGGTTCTAAATTCCCTAAGCTAATGCGACCGGCAGTCTAGCGCGCAGAGTTGAGCAAACCTTATTATAAATTGCACAGCAGACAGAAATAACTGATATTTGGAGTTTCATTTTAGTCAACTATACACACAATCACACATACTGATACGCGTTGCTGTTAAATCAAGGATTTGTTATGTACCGTATCCGGACAACCACCCTTGGGTAACCACGCCTAGGAAAACCACTCTCTAGGGTATACCCCTAGGACAATTACCCCCTATGGCAACCACCGTCTAGGACTACTACCCCCTAGGAAAATTACCCCCTATGGTAACCACCCAAGACAACTACCCCCTATGACAAATATCCCCGGGCAACTACCCCCTGGGAAATTTGTGCGGGCGGTAATTGTCCTAGAGGAAGGTTGTCCAAGTGTGTAGTTGTCTGGGGTAGTTGTTCGGGGTAGTCGTCTTAGGGTTAGTTGTCCTAGGGGGAAGTTGTCGGGAGGGGGGGGGGTAGTTGTCCTAAGGGGTAGTTGTCTGGGGGTAGTTGTCCGGGTGTAGTTGTCCTAGGGGTTTCACATTTTAAAAAGTTTTACACGGTTCTCGAACGAAGGTTTTCCCCTTTTGCGAGTGGTCGTCAACATGAAAGTACAGTTCTTATGGCCCGTATGGGTGTCCTCGGTATCCATTTTTTTAAAATAGTTGTTTTGTTTGCGCGCACACACACGCACACTCACGCATACACACACGCACACACCCACACACATATCACAAATTACTGGCCAATATGTATTTCGATACAATACGAAAAGATATCCAACAAGTTGTATTCCGTACTCCGCTAGCAGAATCTGAGATGACCCTGAAACTGTGAATGCCAACTTACTTCTCTGTATGTAAAACAAGACCGATTATTCACAATCACGGAATTAACATGGGATGTCTTTAGCCTATTCCTCTACTTTTCTATCCAAATCAGACGTTGCCTACTGATGTATTGCTCATTGTCTACTTATCAGATTGAATGATATGTATTTAATCTTTTATTCGACATGTTCACAGCGTGGGCTATCGAAATGTCCATTAATGCGTGTTCTGTCCTGAATAATTCATCGGGTTGGCGTGTTCAGAGAAGCGCAAAGATCCTGCGGGTAAAGGCTCTCAGGTCTGCTCATAATCAGCGTAATACGAATGCCTTTAAAGGGTAAAAACACTCTATTGCTTAAGGAATAAAAAAAAAAATACTAGCTCTCATCCATTTGCATCCCCAAAATTAAGAGAGCAGCAAAATGGATTACACAAAAGCACACGAGACCCTTACGAAAAAAAAGGAGGAAAGCACGGGTTTGGTGAAGCAAAAAGAAAGAGACAAGGAAGGAAGGAGGGAGCAAGAATCATTAGTTGAAATACAAGAGAGAATTTACTCAAAGAATATAATGAAAGGAAATAAAATATGACATTAGTTGAGTAAGGAGCACTTCAAAAAGGTCAAAGATAGCAAAAGTGAAACATCAAGTTTACAGATTAGTATTTAGTAGGCGTACACGTAAGAACAATGACTTTTACCTCGAAAATAGATTGAAAAAGAAAACCATAACTAATTTTTGCTTTATACAATATAATGATATTACCAGCGTGTAGACTATAAAACATTAACCTGCACTAGGCAGTTATGGATTCATATGAGACAGAGAGACACAGAGAGAGAGAGAGAGAGACGTGTGGGGGAGGGGGGGGGGGGGGGGG
>BEXV01002383.1:22244-36240 GCA_003118195.1 Hemicentrotus pulcherrimus
GAGAGAGAGAGAGAGAGAGAGACCAGGGCGAAACGTGGAAGGAATGTATTGCACAACGATTTTAAGTTTGTAAGATACATGTATACAAAATGTCAGAATAAAAGATCGAGATTTTGTTTGTTAAGAATGATGAATAGATCGCATTATGGTATGGCGGTCGAATCAGCCTGCTTATCACATTTCAATACGCAAACGTTGATTTTTGATAAAAAAAACTGAAGCAATACACAATTTACCCGGTAATTCCCTTCAGTTCTCCAAACAAGCTGTGGTACTAGACGAGAAACGATACACGTATGGTTCCCAACATTGTTGGAGGGGACGTGTAATCGAAATCCCAGTGAGTGGGTAATAGTGACAAGGGAGAAGAAACAAATCAGGTTCCCCGGCAAAGAAATCCATTAATGACGATTGCACCCAGTTTTTTAAAATAATTTAAAAGGCGATGCCATCATTTTGAATTAAACCGAAAACATTGCTTTAAAGATACTATGTCCCTTTTGCAGCCAACATCAAGTCCTGTAGAACTTTGCAGGAATTATGAATAGGTCATGTATGTCCTATCTGTGAAATTTAAACGCTAGCAGTGTCCTAATATTCAACTTATGCTAGAAAACCCTTTTACTTGCTAGACTTCACTGTCAGACACTATTGAGTGACTGACTGGCTTTTTCTTCTTCTTTGGTAATAACATATATAAAATGAGCTGCAAAGACTACATGAGCATTGTCTACATCAATAACCCACCTTCTTGTAATGGTCAAAAATAAACTGATTGAATCTTTGCGCAGCACAAAACGTATGACCATTCGGTACAATGGTCTGAAAATCAAACTATTACCTACTGACTTGGTAGCCCTTAAGACGATTCGACAACTAACAGGCGTTATTTTCCCACTTAAAGACATTTTCAAGCCCCCCCCCTTTATTTAGGGAAGTAATATATTAGTATTATCTCTCAAATGCTGTTGGAATTTAAACTTTTCAATGCTAGATGTACAAAGATAAGTTGACAGTTTGTGTGAAAACAGACCATTATTATTGTTACCGTTACTCGGTAACATTGTTGAAGGTTGATAAAAAAAAATGCGTAATTTTTGTGTGAAATGTTACTTATTATATTCCTTCTACTGTACTAACCCTCTAACATCCAACGATTCCTATAAAAAATTATCAAACCACAAACATATTTAGGGTTTTTTAGGGAGGTATACCTGTGCACAACCCTCTAAAAGTACATTCTCCAAACCATGTTTGAATTTTACCAACAGTTTTCCTTGAAAATAAGACAAAAAACAGACTTTAAAAAATCTGTCAACAGTTGATGTCTGGCATATATATAGAGCCAATTCAATTACATTCACATCAAATGGAATTAAATTGTAATAGTATAGATGGGAGAATTAGTGAATCGATCAGATCAGTTTTCCCTAATTGTTATCATTAATAATGGTCTGCTTTCACTAAAACTTTCAGATTATCTTTAACTGTACATTTAGCATTGAAGTCATTACCTTAGCACCATTTTATCCCCTGAACGATGTTACTTAATAAGAATCTGATTTCTACATTTATATTTAAAACAAATAAGATCCTTAATTAGACAAAGTGATGAATTTTTTTTCGAGGAACCTAGAACATGAAACAAAACAGGATATTTGGATAAACAAAACACGAGCTGTTTGTAATCGAAGTTCTATTAATAACCAGAATTGAATGCCATTTTTCAGAATTCTATTTTTCATACTGACGTGATTTTGTATGTGCTTTACTCAATATTGCCTTGAGCATACACTTGCTTGACAAAGCTATCACCAGACTCAGCAATATCATTTATTGACCATTTATCGCAAATATGAGAGCTATTTTGTTGTTATTTGAAAAGAAATCAGAAAAAGTGCACCGTCATTTAAAACTCAAAATCAAGAGAACATTCCCTTTAAGTCTTCCATTAGAATAATCATTGTTTTTCTCATTATGGCAGAATGTTGTCAGCTTAATGTGGGCTGCAAATCGTATAACTGTTGTAGCATTACTCGAAAACGAAGTAAGTCATTACTTACGGAACATAAATTATTCCCCAGTAGTATGAAATATGAAATATGAAAACAGCATGGGGGTTTGAATTCAAGTGTTATCAGTTGTTTAATAATTTAAGTGATAAACAAGAGGTGTTGTAATGTTGTTATCATTGTCGTATCGTGAGAGCGAAATTATCTTACAGATGTTCGGTTCAACCCATTCTAGACTAGATACGTCATCACGTGTGATGAAGTTATGAAACAACTAGAACATCAAGGAGCGTGCACAAAATGTTCCGTTTACATATGGCTTCAATCTGTACTCCCCCACTCCGCATTGAGTTTACGGCCTTTGATGGTTCGCTCGTAAGCGGGTTGGAATATCATATCGCACGCCTAAGCATCCCCGACGTTCGCATATCTCATTCACAACATCCAATTAGCTCATCACTCCAAGAGCGTCGCTCGTCAAGTCAAAAAGGTAATTCGCACGCTTACCAAACCGTGCCTTACACAAGGCTATCTGGATAGATGTTAATAAAGCGAGTGCTGTTTCTTTGAACGCTGTTTGGGGTTGTCCGGTTTTAGAATCACTGGACCGGACCCAGTAGATTCTCATTTTAAGACGCCACGGGGAGACGAAACGAGACCAGCTTACTTGCAAACATCTGTGAGACAATTGCCTTGAAGGCGTGGACATATATTCATTTTATTTTTTAATGGTCTTCGTTTTCAACAAGAAAAACATCATATGTATCATCGAGGAGAATAATTTCAACACTCGAGATCAAAGTTTTGATGGTATTTTGTCTTTGTTCCTGCTATAAGGGGACAAAACTTTCCCAAGGTGTGGTTAAGGCTCCATCACACCCATTTTGGTAACAGCTGGTAAGTTTACCCTTTCTTTATAGCTTTCAGTGATTTTCCTTAAAAATCATATTGATATCAATTAAAATCTGGAATGTTTCAACATACTTTCTCTGATAAACCCGAATAACATAATCGTCAATTAGCTGTCGTCCATTTTCGGACTTTAATCGCCAGAATTGCATACCCAGAAAACAACTGCAAACAACTTCTCACACGGCCCTAATGGAAATCAGTCTCGTAACTGTTTGGGCTTTTTTAACCGTGTATATAAAATAAAAATATCAATTAAACTCAAGACCAAGAGGAATGTTTGTAAGCTTAATTGTCGTGAAAGATGAATGATTTGATGACTGACGGCCATGTAGAAAACTTATGCTGTATTTGAATGTATCATAGTCTATGATGATTATAAAGAATAGAGATGATCCTTGATCTTTAGTTATCAACCATAAACAAGTCTTTTATCAAGCTTAAAGGTACTATGTCCCTTTTGCAGCCAACCTCAAATGCTGTAGAACTTTGCAGGAATTATGAATATGTCACTTATGTCCTATCTATGAAATTTAAACGTTAGCAGTGTCCTCATATTCAAATTATGTAAGGAAACCCGTTTACTTCCTAGACTTCACTGTCAGGCACTATTGAGTGAGTGACTGTTTTTTTTTTCTTCTTCTTTGGTAATAACATACATGTACATGAAAAGAGTTGTAAATGGTATATGAGCATTTGTTTACATCAATAACCAACTTCTTGTGATGGCCAAAATTAAACTGATTGAATCTATGCGCAGCATAAAACGTATGACCATTCGGTACAATTGTATGAAAATCAAGACTATTACTTTTAGGCTCTATAGCCCTGACGTCGATTTGAAGACATTTTCAAGTCCCACCTTTTTTTTAGGGAAGTTCTAAATTAGTATTATCTTTCAAATGCAGTTGGAATCTAACTTTTTCATTTTTGGGGCCTGCAAATGGGACATAGTACCTTTAAAGAACATACTCAGCAAAAACAATAAAAAATGACATTGATACCAACAACAGCACCAACATAAGACAAGAACGACGACGACGACGACAAGAACACCAACAATTTTCGTTTAATAAAAAATCTCTTTTTTTTTAAGTTTAAAGTTTGTTATTTTTCTTTTACTGATAAACGTCAACAAAACAAAACAAATCATAAGTGTCTACAAATATTACGAGGTGTTAAACCTGAAATACAAACTTACTACAACAAATGACAAGCTTGTCATTTTTACATCTAGAGCAGTCTTCTTTTTCATCTGTAAGAATGAAAGTAAACAATATTTCAAAATAGAGGAAAACAAAATTCTTCATCAATTGCGAACTTGAAATACTTTTCTAAATATCGCTAGACTGGAATAACAATATGACAGTATACATGTACCAAGAAACTATGTATCTAATCACATTCTATATTTCGCAAATTACACAGTGAATTGCTACATGTAGATCATCTCCCAACCAAATTCAAAAGTGCAATTGGATTTTGAAAAATATTGTATAAAATATAAAGTTTTTTTTTTTTTTTACTGAGTTCCAACGGTGCATTTATTTTGTTGTAGTCGCTCTACTAATTTCAATCTTGAGTCAAAATCTATACACGCAAACTGAATTTTATTCCAATTTATTAAAAAAATCATTTCAAAGCAATAGCATCGTGTAAAAGGAAAATCTTTTTAAAAGTAAGCACTTAAATTGACTCTAGTCTGTCGACTGAATCGTATACAACCTAACAAATATATCGGTCATATTGAACAAATCAACCAATCTAAATATCGATTTTGGACAAGAGCAAGACCACAATACATTTACAAGTGAAATTATTCGGAATAGTGTGATCAAAGCAAGTTTGAGATTGTGCACTGAACACAATGTCAAGGACTTTCGAGAAAAAAAAATAATTTTAAGGCCGTTTCAAATCCTGTGCATCATCTTTATAATATGGGAATATTATAATAACGTATTACGTAATCCGAATATGATTTGTATAGGATATACAATATGGAATTGAAATTGCCATGACTAATTTCCCGGAAGTTTTTGAGATTGTGTTACTGTTTACCATAAGGAATATAAAAACAATACTTATAAGCATACGTTTTTCCACACTAAAGTTTCCTGGTGCGACCACCATTGATCATCAATCATTCTGTCAAAAAATATGCACATTATGATGGTTAGTTTTCACAGATCTCTACATAACAGTCATGGATATCAAAATTCACGAAGCCTTTGTGAGAATTCCTCAGTGACGGATCGGGGGGAGGGGGTGGGGGTATTTACGATTTGAAAAGTAAAAGCCGCTTTTTCATATACCTCAAGTACAAATTCAGGGGGAAATATATATTGTGTCCCATACCGAATGTACACGATAGTTATGTGCGGATCAATAGCAACTGACTCCACTGACTGAGGGGATAATTACTTAATAAATGTTAAACGCTTTTTTGAAACACTAAAGTCAAGCGCACTACAAAATGTTATTAATGTTGATTCCAGTGTATTATATAAAGGCAATTATTATGATGTTTGTGAAAGAACATAATGCTGTGTAAAATACCTTTTCAAAAATATTTTTCAAATACATTTCTCAAATGAAGTGAAACACATCCAAGCAGAAAATCAAAGATTCGGAAAGCTGAAAAATTCAAAGAAATTCCCCATTCCGCCTTCACAAAGGATTTTCCATTGCAATATGATGTAGGTTCTTGAAAGTTTAATTCAATTTAAGAGTTCTCAATCAAAGAGATTAAGCTACGGATGCCAAAACTGATTCCGTCATACATTATCAATATAGGCCTTCCTCTGAAATTCCAGAAATTAAATTGCATATTAATAAATATATACAAATCCGACATTACCATCTTGCTGCATATAATCCGGTCTTGTAGATTGTCTTTATATTTTAATGTCGAATAGTACCCTTTAAAGCACAATTTGTCCCTGGCAAGGGGAAAATATGAAGAACTGAATATCAACGAAGTTACGGTTGTATCACGAGCATGAATAACGAATTCAATTTACGTTCGGGTTTAATTACAAATGATATTACATGCATTGTAAGCATGTTAGTATTTGTATGCCGTGTAAACATGTCACATAAGAGGCCATACAAGCAGGATAGAGTATAGGTCTATGAATAAAATTAAAACAAAAAAAAAGTCCTGAAAATATGGTGATTAATCATTCAATTTGACGTACATGTCGTTATAAATCCAAGTTGTTACAGTTAATGATCATAAACAAATAAAAGGCCTATCAGTCATACTTTTTCATTTGCAATAGAGTGTTACAGGTTTTTGCAGCAGCTCGAATTCACGCTTGTATGATAACGTCTTTTTCATATATATATTTTTTTCTTTCATCTTTCCCCTTCATAATATATACGATTACATTGATACTAATACTACTACTAATGTTTTGTTTATTGTTTTCCGACGTTTGTATTCGACGCTTTATTAACATTAAAGAGGTGATCTGGTCTTGTGTATGAGTCACTGTAGTTTGGGTCACAAGGTTCTGGGTTCAATTCCCGCCAAATCACTTTAACTTTTTTTTTTGATCTGCATTTGCCATATACTTTACCCATTCTCATTTATTCTATATTGGAATTTTCTGATGATCCAAGCAAAAGACCAGAAAAGGTAATTGCTAGACTTTTACCAATACTTTATTGGTAAACAAAAAAAAAAACTACTTTATTATTGCGCTTTATAAGTATCTATTATTATTATCGTTATTACTATCACGCTCTGTTACTATATTCTACCACCATATACCAGCATAATATTTTCAACCTTAGATACAATATCCCATACATACGGAACCTGATAACAATGCCGTATGCGTGTTCATCCTGGTCGCAGTAACCATATTTGCACCTAGGTTTCAAGTTCGTTTCATATCCTGTCGAGCTGGTAGTCCCTGCAGGCTTGGAACACGTTACCTCTCTCCAAATTACCCTCTGAATACTGTTCCCCGAGCTTGATGAAGTTCATCTACATTGTTTCAGTTTATTACCTCTCCAGTGATTACCAAGTGCGGACGAGGGGGATGTGTCAACCTACATTGGAAGGGGAAAAACAGCGACATGGGAATCAAAAGTCTTAATTTGATTTGTCAGGCTTGTGATTTAGGACGGTGGCAAGGGTTTATCTAAAGGTTCTCGGGATTGCTCTGTTGACTGGACCGAGTCTGGGGAAATAAAGCAGAAGGATAAAGTGACAAGTTAACATTTCGAGGGGAACATGAGCCGGGGAAGAAGGCAAAGGTAAGGTGCAAATAATGGAAGACTTGGGAGAATCTGTGAGCAGATAAAAGGGCCAAAAAGTGCATGTTATTCATGACGACTGCCCAATTTTAATTTACCCGTAAAGACATGTTTAATGGTCACCCGTGTCTGACTTTTGCAAGCTGTGCACCTCATAAGTCACTGTGAATTGCTCCTATCAATAATTAGTCGTATTGGCTTGAGAAATTATATTGCGAAAATTTGCCTTAGAAAAGATTATAAATTTACTTCATTTTTCTATAATTCCTTTGTCACTTTTAAAAACTGTGAAGAGATGTGTTGTCTTCCTTCATTCTTTAAAAAATCGACATCATTTCTTTCTCCTGCAATTACTCGTTTTCCTGCAACGCTTATATTTTAGCTTGTAATTGCAAGATTTCGTCTTTCCAGGTTTGAGTATTCTCAGCCTCAAGCATTGATCTACATCAAGCAGAGTCTATTTATTTGCCAACGTCCTAGAGTTGAAAAAAGGAAGGGGAAAACACCTTCCAAGTCGTCTTTCTTTATTTGACGGTCGATGGCCCGCAGCTAATGATGTTTCGATTAAGACTCGCTCTCCTTGTCATTAACAGCGCATTATTACCAGTTTACCTTCACGGCCAGAATGCTTAAATTAGAGGAAGTTGTCTCCATCCGAAATCCATCAACAATACTATAACGAATACATTGAACGAAATCTCCGTACATGGCATCAAATGTATGGAATCCACCTACAAAAATGTGACGTAAAAATATCGAGGCATCTTTATAAAAAATGATGATTTTCTTTTTCGTGATTACGAGCCAGAAATCTTTTCAGAATATTGAGTGACAAATACATGATTAATTTTACCTTCAAGACTTGAAATCACTTATATTTCCAACGAAATTATTCAATTTTAATTCAATGAATTAAAGATCAGTTACATTAGATTTGTACTACTACGCTCTTACAAAGATTGCAATTTAATTTTGTTCACAAACACGCTTGGTTCATTGATACCCAGTTGTTTACTATTTGGATATCTTCAATTTACCATTAATATATCACTATTCCTTTTGTCCCGTTCGGTTATTTCCCCTTAATTCTTTAGTAATTATTGCAGATTCATTAATTCAGCAGTTTTAAATTGATGGCTCTCCGACGTAGCATGGCTCCTTTGAATTTCACACATAAAACATGCATTTCATAACACCTGCTTGTGAGAAAGTCGGAGGAAGTTCCCAAAAGCGTGATCTTTTATCACATTTTAAAAGAAACTAACTAATCGCCACCTGTCGATCAATCAAAAACTTCAAATGATTCCTGAGATAAATTAATTCCAATTCATTACCCGCGTCGCATACAAAATTGAATCGAGGGGCTAATAAGTATGAACACTGAATATTTTACTATTTATACGATAGAGGGCTCATTTCGCTTCCTCCTCTTCTTTTACTTCTTATTTTGCTCCTTCTTCGCTTGCTTCTTCTCATTTCTATTCATCTTATTCCTGTTCTCCTTCATATTTTTTTAAAAGGAAAAGACCATTATTGGAAACGCCCCAATTTCAAAAAATGAAATAGAAGCTCTTTTTACCAATCATGTGAAAGAATATTTTTGACTAATACATGAAGATAACAAATTTGCCGGGAAACCGCCTACTAATTGATATATTTGGTAAATTAGTTTATCTATGGTCTGGGAAAGATAAACGCACATGTCGCGCACGTGCGTTTAGTCCCATATACATCTTTCTATGTAACGTGCTTGTAACTTTACAAATACTGGGCCAAATTTATTATCATTTTGATGATTCCAGAACCTTGCAGTACGCACCAATACTAATATGGTAAATGATCAACCTTTTCTGATCGATTTCACAACGTTTCTTTCACAATGCAATCGCATGACCATAACTGGTCTTTAGCTTTAATAATGTAGGCACCGAGTGAGAATCGAACCTAGGCCCTCATGTACGAGAGTTAAAGAGTCTTTATGGCCCTATCTCACTGAGCGCTGACTGCTTACGAACGTTGCAAATTTGGATTTGATAACTTTTCTGACGAATGTTGGCGAAAACCAGCGACTTTTAGTGACGTTTAGCTACAATTAGCAACAATTGAGCGAATGTTTCCGAAAGTGTTTGGGGAAGGCGGTTGGCGACTGTAAGCAAAATTAATGTTAGCGACAGTTTTTCGAAGATTAGCAACTATTTGCCAATCCTTTGCCACTATTTGTGAACGTTTCAGACCTTTTGCCAACTCCTTGTACTCAATGGCCCGAATTCACAAAGGAGGTGTGTCGACAAACCTAGGTTTATGTGCGTCATAATTATGACGCGTTTTTACGCGTTTTTACAGACCAAGGTTTGTAAAAACGCGTCGAAACGCGTCATATTACGCACTTAAAGCTGGGTTTGTCGATAAACCTCCTTTGTGAATTCGGGCCAATGGGTCGATTTGTGTTAAAGAACCATACAGTAACGTGGTCGCTAGCAAAGAGAACTGGCGATAACAAAGAGCGACACCGTTTTTAACCGTTTGCAAACGCCTGCAACTGTTTGAGGAAAAATAAATTCGCAAAGTTTGTTTGTGACAAGAAAAACTGTTTGCGACAGTAAAAACTGTATTCAACCTTTTACGAACCCTGGCGAAACCCCAGATTCGCTACGTTCAAGCATTCACCGCTCAGTGAGATAGGCCCTCAATACGAACCCTGCCGACATCCCAAATTCGCTACGTTCGCAAGCATTCACCGCTCAGTGAGATAGGCCCTCAATACGAACCCTGCCGACATCCCAAATTCGCTACGTTCGCAAGCATTCACCGCTCAGTGAGATAGGGTCTTTATACCATAGTGCTTACACTCCGAGTGGTGGACGGGCTAGAGCTTCGTAGCTCGTTGTAATACATCGTGTTCTAACACCGCAAAAGTTGGCGAGTTCACAGAACGATGTTTGTTATTCATTTGTCCTTTCAAATGTTGTACGGTAAGACTATCATTTACATAAAACCTCGAGGAATAGATGGTATCGGGTCATTGAGATGCATAGGGGAAGAAAATCTTTTCAATAAATCCGAAGAATATTAGCATATAGGTACCTTATCAGATGAACCATCTGTAAAGCACCATGCTCCAAGAATTTGATTTCTCTGTTACCCTTTTGCCTGTTATCTCGGAATGATCTCGTATTGTGAAAGACGCCGGGATCGTCAATCTGTTGCGAAAGTCGTGTTGATTTTTTTTGGCAGATCATACACATTTCCATAAAATGAAAAAAGACAACATTGAGAGGAAGAAAAAAAAATCTCAAATCCGATATGTCTATTTACCTTTTCGTATTTGAAAAGTCAGCGATATAATCGGAGCTCAAGGCATAGTTTTGTAAATCCAATCCAAAAATAAAAACAACACGGCAGGGTAGTATGCCGGATTTGTAAATCAAATCTGAATAAGGTGGCACATTCTCCGAATATAATATAATAAATAAATAAATAATACCGATTACAAAGAAATTTCATACCAATGCCAAGTATTTGAACACTCAATTTATTCATTGCAGCTCACCATACAACGACGAAGAATGACTTCTTCAATAAACATGTTCTTACTACATTTTGTGACTGGATTTTCTATTTAATTCACAATTTCAATGGTAGAGTCTAAAAGCAAAAGTGAAACCCTTTAATACTTAACCAAATAATGAATGAAGAGTCTGTGGAGAGAAGGCTATTTGGCGGGAAGTGGCAGACAAAACAAGGGGAAAGTGTGGTGTGCTAAGGTGAGATGTGTACCTTACACAGAGATGAATTTAATCTTCTTCATTCATCGCTGAGGGTTCGAGAGATACAGGACGCAAAGATATAGATGAATGCCTTTGAGCTATTTACACCTGTATTCATCAAGTCGATCATGATTGCTGTATCCATCTTGGCTACACGATTGAACTCCTTAATCAATATCAAGTCCAGTTTCAATTTTAGAGTAATTGAGATACAAGTACAAAAATATAACATAGGAGTATAGGGAATTATATCAGGAGTTAGATTTCGTATACATCTTCATTTCATCATTCCTATTCTACAAAGGGTTCAAACCTTTTTCGATTTTTTCTTCTTTCTTCATCCGAGTCCTAGTAATATATTATGTGAAAAAAATATGACTGTTGTAAGATTCGTCTTCTTAAATCATGCAAAGTAGGAATATAAAATGAAGGCCTGCTATTTTACGTTTATGTCAATAAGGGCAAATTCATTGCTAGAATTGTTAAGTTTTCGTGAGCGATGAAGGCCTTTCACAGACCAGCTAAAATTCCGAATAATCATAACCAGTGACAAATTTAATCTAAATAAGAGGGGATATACACTGCCCAGTGCTCCTTTTAAAAACACAACACATAACGCGTGTACAATAAACAGGTGTACCTTTAATATTTTAGACTGGGCATCTGTAATGTCCTTTATGTATTCATTTCTCTGATTGTCATTAGTAAAGTAAAACAACCACCACTCTCGTCGTCATCATCATCATCATCATCATCATCATCATCGTCACATCATTCATAATTCCCAACCAATTAATTAATATACGCTTGCAACTTTGTGATTGAATGGAGTACTCGAATCTATGAATCGCAATATGTCTCTTAACAACAGGGGCCTGATCTGTGTGTTATCATTTTGTCAAGATCTATTTCTGTTTTGCGGATGTTATGGACGGACAAAAATTAGAGACTAAGAAATTTGTATAAAAATGTTGAATACCGTACAAAATTATATTGCCTTAAGCTGTATAGTTTATTTTGAGTGTGTAACTGATATATGGTTCTTTTTCTAAAGAAGATGCGTGGGGGAAAAGGCCTTAGCTTCAAACAAACCCATATCCGACTGTGGCTGGTCGTAAGTAGATATGAACAAATTATTACAGCAATACGTTATGTCTTCAAAGCTCTTGATAGAAATAGTGTAGACTTCTTAAATATAATAATCATAGTTATACAAAAATGCATATGCTTTTACGATTTACGCATACTTGCAATGTATTAAACTGTTATGCTCTTAACATTTCTTATGTCATTTTATGCATGAGAACGATTTGTTTGGTTGTTTCATTAAATAATCCCATTGAGCGTACATACACAACATTTCGCTTGGAGGGGGTGGGGGGGGGGGTAAAGTTTGTTCCTGCTTTTAACATAGTCATGTTCATGATAACTCCTTTCGGCGTCACATTGTACCCACTCTCACGGGAAACAACTATAGCATCCACTTCTCCCGCTGTTTGTAAATTTCTGGATATGCCACAGGATATCTCGCCCACATGGACATTCTACGGAAGCGTAAATGAGACACACCCCCTTATCTTTTGCGGTAAAAAGGCAGAAGACAAGTGACATTATTTGATTGAACTTACATGTAACTCCAGGATATAAAGGCGAAGATGACACATTCTTGAACCTTTCTCGACTCTTAAAAAAAAAGGTGTATAAATAGACTACAACTAAACGATTTTGAACACTAAAGGAAACCTAATACATCTTTACAGGTCAATATTCTCAAACAAGAGAACAAAAAACAAGGACAAAATGTAAACATCTTAAATTACAATGTTACGAAAAACAAGGTTAGCATCTTCCGCTAAGATTCGACTCTCTCCCTCTCTCTCTCTCTCCCTCTCTCTCCCTCTCTCTCTGTCTTTAACTTCCTCGCTCTTTCTTCTTTATATATATATATATATCCCTCTCTCTATTTCTGTATGTTTGTCTCTCAATCCTTTCCTCCCCTTCTCTCTCTCTCCCCCTCTCTCTCTCTCTATCTCTAACTCTTTTCCCTCTCCCCCTTCTCCCTGTCTCACTCTCTATAAGCAACTGTTGTTTTCGAAGTATATACAGGTGATCATCGTCACGAGTAGTAATGGAGACTAGTAAACTAATACCATATTAACAATCACCAACGGCCTAAGCTCATCTTCCGCTCTGAAGTGCTATCAACATTAACGCTATCTCATCTCTTTCTTTATTTACTTATAACCACTGTCTTGATGTTTTCATTGTGTCAAGAAGAAAGCTAAAATAAATATATATATTAATTTCCTTGCTGATCTATACAAAAGCTTATAAAACGGTGGCATATTTAATAATAACATTATTATAAATACTGTAAGGTTTATTAGGCGCCAATCCTCTTGTAATCAAATGTTCGAGGTGCACTATTGCAAAAGATGAAACTATACATGAAAGCACTGCACACAAACTATCATTTGAGTAGGATACAACAAAATAAGAAAGAAAACAATTATTAACAGGGCATATTCCACAGCGAAGGCCTTCATGATCAAAGGTCCTCTCCCTCAACATTGTATTTAGCCAATATTTATTATATAAATTATCAAAGTATCACCAGAGGAGTGTTTCATAAAGCTGTTCGTAAAGTTACGCATGACTTTACGAACGACTTGTATATGAAAAGCCAAATGGGATGCTCAATCATTATTGTTTATTATTTATTAAGTTGAACTGTGCAGATGTAGATTAACATTCTTATTATAACAACCATTTTTAATGCAAAGTATATTTTCTGCCATAATTTAATTGAGGTCATTGGAAATATCAGAAAAAAACTTTGGGCATCCTATCTGGCACTTCAAGTCGTTCGTAAAGTCATGCATAACTTTACGAACTCTCTATAAAACACCCCCCAGATCTGTTGAAAGTGATGTCATCATCTTTTATGTCTAAATATTCATCATAATTATACACATACGTCTGAAAGTGGACTGAGGCCGGCCCCGGAGTCGGCTCGACGTATGTGTAACACCAACCTTTTTT
>BEXV01002383.1:36834-66799 GCA_003118195.1 Hemicentrotus pulcherrimus
TTCTTTGTTTTTATCATTCTATCATTTTCTCTTTCTGTCTTTCCTAATGTTATTCTTTTTTTCTTCATTCCATAACCTTCTCTTTCTGTTTTTCCTTTTTTTATTCTTTGTTTCTTCCTTCTATCACCTTCTCTTGTGAAAAGCTCGTAAAAAAGGCGACGTGAGGCCGGCCTATGTGTAGACGCAAAATTGCGGGCCCGAGATCATGTGTAACAGGGGTTTGATGATCTCAAGGCGGCTTCAAATTGCAGGCGTTAGGCCGCCTCCGGGGCCCGCTTTAAAAGCCGACGTATGTGTAACAGGGGCCTATAGTCCAACAACAGGTTGCGATGTTTTCTTAGATTTCTTAAATATCTGATTTTTTATGTTTATATTCATTGTAGTTGTATTTTTGTATGTTAATCTTTTTTATTAGTATCATCTGTAAGATATAATCGCAATTCAACCGTCTGTCTGCAAAATGTTATTTAAAAAAATAAATCATGAAACTTGTAAACCTGAAACCTATTTTTAAAAGGTGTCCCAATCTCGATATACCGTACAAAAAAGGTAATAGGGTAAATGTCTGCAATTCCCTGTCATGGTGTGTAACTTTGTCTATTGAAGCTTGACGAAAGCTATTGAAATGTTCTTTTGAAAGCGCTGATTTTAGTGAGTATACAATAGGCCTCTCACTGTACAGAGTTGCCGTAACGTTAATGCTTTCCGTGCAGTTTATGTACCTGTGTATTCCCGACTGTATATAATAATGAAAGGTTGTGGTCAACCACTGTGAACTACTCCCGGCGTAAAAGTTGTGTTGAATATATTGTAACATAATGCTATATTATAGGCATATGCTGATGATGAATATATACATGGAGCCAGATTTGCACCAGTGAGAAGAATTCAACATCTGACCAAGAGTAACTTGTTGATCTGACTCGATAGAAGTAAGTTTTCATGAATAGTCATGATTGTATTTACGTACAGTCTAAGAAAAATAACAACAGTTTTTGACAGACATCAGTTTAGAAGCTTTGTCATTTAAGATGAGTAACATGGTAGTGCTAGTTTGTGCATGTTTAATATGTTGGTTCAGTGCAATGGAACGCGAGAAATGAATTTAATAGATTGGATTTCAACTCGGAAGGGGAAGGGCAATGCTACTGGGTGGACACCACCTATAAAATATCGTAAAGACTTCTTAGTAATCAACATAAGGCCAATTTGAACTCTCTATTGTATATTGCCAACACAAAACATGTTCTGATCATGTTGTGTGTCATCGTTATGTAGGTGGCGCACACAATTGTTGTTGGGTTTTAAGGCTGACCAATCTAAAAAGATTATTTCTGCCTATTAATTATGTCACTTCATTTATTGAAGTGGCCTTAATAGACCTGCCCAGGACAGCGAGTTTCACCAAACCGTCATAAGTACAAGTTCACCGACATTCCATTGAAACGCGTGTTAAACTTATTACAGGCATTTCAATGGGATGTCGGTGAACTTGTACGTATGACGGTTTAGTGAGACGCTGCCCGATTTACTAACATATTAAAATATTTTTTTCTTTCTTTCTCGGGGAACTAGTGACGATTTCTTGCATTTGGCCTATTGTTAATGAACGAACTATATACAATACTTGGAATCCGGCTGCATGCATTACTTGTTGCTATTTCGGGCAAGCCTCGTGTATGTTTTCGGGTTGTAAAGGACAACCTTTGTTTGAACAGTATGCATACAACTTTAATGTGTTATTAAACCGGTCTATTACTATTAGGTAGATTTTGCTCTAAACGTATGTGTGATGGTGTTACATGTATAGGTGTTTAATGTAAAGTGTGGGAGAGAAAGGGGATGGGGATGGGGTGGCACATTTACCAAAACAAATCTGTGACAAGAAAAGAAGAAGAATAAAGTGTTATTACATGTTAAGGTGCAACAACACAAGAAATGGAGGGGTTACATTTTTGTGCACTCTATAATGTAGAAGAGTTGTATTTTTTTTTGAATGAGTCATATTACGGATCATTTTTTTTGGCAGTAGTAGTGTTTAGATAACTACCTTGAAAGTAGATACCACCTTTGTTGAGCGTGGGTTTCTACTCTAAATGAAGTGATCCCTATAAATAAACATCCCACAAGGATAATCTCAGTACACTTAGCGAGTATAATGCATAGACATTTGTTTTTTAAGAGAGCACGGGCCGTCACACCGGTCTTACCCCAAACGCATCCCATTGCAACCGCCATTACGCCTGGGCGTGTGTAGAGGGAGCCACGGAGGGAAGAAGCTGGTGCAATGTCACCTTTTTCAGTGTTTTAAGAATATCACAAATTGTCGAGAAAATGTCTCTTCAGTACTGTTGAATACAGATCTAACCGTATTTTGATTTATCGATGAAAACCTTTTCTACAATTAAAAAGTGATTTTGAAATAGAAAGCGACATATAGATAGAGGAATGAACCAGGGATGAAAGGAGCGAGAAAGAAGGAGGGAGGAAGGGTAGGAATGAAGGTAGGAGGAAAGGAGGGAGAGAAGGAAAAAGAGAGGGAAGAGAGAGAGAGAGAGAGAGAGAGAGAGAGAAGTGGAGGCAAGGGCAGGCAAGGGCAGAGGGAGAGGACGGGCGGTATAGACGGAAGGATCTAGATAGGAGAAGATAGGATGAATTAGAGAGAGAGAGAGAGAGAGAGAGAGCGGGAGAGAGAAGGGGAGACAGAGGGAGAGGGAAAAGAAGAGGGGTAGTATAGATGGAAGGACCTAGATAGGAGGAGAGAGAATATATATATATATATAGAGAGAGAGAGAGAGAGGGGGGAGAGAGAGAGAGAGAGAGAGGGGGGAGAAGAGGAGAGAGCTATTGGGGAGGGGGTAGCTTGGTTTAGAAATCAATACGGTAATATTTAATCCATTATCTTAGTCAGTGAAGCAGATCGGATATTAATAACGTCGCCTTTCTGCAATTCATCGATTTTAGAGTCTTCACACCCCAATACAAGGTTGAGAAGACACTGATTGTATACAAGATCAATGGCTGGTCTTCATGCTACACTCCTTTTCCTCTTTCTTTCACTTTATAGCCCAAGCAAGTATCACGATCAAATTGTAAAAATTGCATACACGACCCGGCCATCGATTATCATAATGAATAGATACTGGGGATATCTTGTCAGTATGCTGCTAAATTGTCGTTTGAAATGCAAGAAGTCGTGTGGAAATACCGGGCTTTATCAGTGCCGCTTGATTGGAGACAGAGTCTAGCAATGTAAAGACCAGGGTGTTGTCACACAGAACATCTCCATGCCTTCTCTTTATTGTCGCTTGAAAGCTTATTTCTTCACTAATATAAGAAGAATCAACCTTGAATCACGTACCCTTTTTGCCAACACACATGTGGTTTTATGAATTAAAGATAAATCACCGTGATTAACAGAACCAAAAACAAAACATCTTCATGTCTCCTCTTCATTGTCGCTGGAAAGGTTATCCTTTAAACAAGGAGAGTCAACCATGAATCATTCTATGACCCTGAACATCTATTTTGTGTCAACTCGCATGTGATTTTATGAATTAAGTCACCATTTTAAAACGTGATTGAATCAATCTTTCCAGACGTCGCGTGTGAATAATTCATTTAATAAATAATTTTACATTTCATTGTTTTCATGTCTGGCGTGTTAGAAATACCTTATTTACATCTATATTTTCTCATTCATTGTAAGCCTTTATATCGATCTGCCTGTTGACCCAATTTACACTTTCATTTAGCCAATAAAACTTTCTTTTCAAAAACATAAACATACATTAAAGGGCAAAGAACATCATGACCGTCTTTAAAGTGTACAGAAAATGTTAAAGTGAAACATAATGGTAACAGTACCTTGGAAATCGCTTTAACAATGCTCAAGCATTTCTAAAAAAATGTATTTCCACTAGGATTTTTGTAATGGTGTGATTCTTCTGTACATTGATTGTTACTGTTACTGCCTTCATGGGACCGGGGCTACAAAATAATTGATTGATAAAATCATGAAATGAAGAATGATTGATGAAAAGAATGTTTAGTAAAGAAAACAATATTTCTGGAAACCTTTTAAGACTTTAGACGTGTTTTCTCGACCAGTCTAAGGATGTATTTAAATAGAAGGGTTTCGTGTAGTATCCGAGACATGTTGGTTTGTCAACAGCGCGCGTCATTTTATTGTAAATTAATTTAAGTTAATCGGCACCGTCGGCATGATCAGTATGATGAATAGATCATTCTAAGAACTGACTGTACCCCGTGGATGTTTACGACAATCATATTCAGATCAACAAAAAAACAGGGTCTCTGAAAATCAATCAATGTCTTCTTTTCACTCACCATCCTTAAAGATCGTAGGAAGCTCCGGCACCCAATTGACAACCTCTCTCGTTATATCATCGTTAATAATGACGATATAATTTGTTGTTTTTAAGGTTTAAATCTTGTGAAATTTGTTTATTCTGAAAACAGAGAGCGAGAGAGAGGGAGGGAGGGAGAGAGAGAGAAAGAGAGAGAAAAAGAATAAGGAAAATAGACCAATTTTCGATATGATATATAGGCGCGAAGAGGGCATGATCCATCAGTGTCCATTCGATTGTCCCCCTTTGACTCTGGACATATCGGTGTCACTTTACTTGAAACAAACTGGCAGGGAGATGCAGAGAGTGCCGAAAGCCGAAAGTAAGAGCTTTGTACAGTTAGATGTGGCACACACACGCACTTCCAATTTATGTTGGTAAAGCTTTACTAGTTGATTAATTTCAAAATCACTGTAACTATGCTAGTTGACATGTTTTGCCTGTATGACTGCAAAGTGCAAGCTAGACTAGACTCTTTATCAACAATATTTTGCTTTCTTTGATCTCTGCACTCGCCTTTTATATTGATTTGAGGAGGTAATCGGTGCTTTTATATAAATGTATTACATTGATCCAAAACAGCATGAAAGAGAAAGAGAAACCGTGGCTATACAAGAAAAATAAGTCTAGTTAATAATCATGTTTACAAATTAACAAATTACTGTAATTGCTAATGTTATAGGCACTATATCTTTCATATGGTTTTACTCAATAAATTCGGACTCAAAAAGTTGCTCATATTGCCATTTTAAAGATCACACTTTACTATCATTGACATTTACCTTCTTTCATCATTATTTTGAATCCTAAAATGTAATTCTTTCTCCGTGGCTACTTTTCCATCGCATTGTGTGATACTTTTACAAGCATCTATTCTCTTAAAATAGATAAGTGCCGATCATCTTATTTTTTGTTCAGGAGTTGAAGAAAGAAAACAAAAAAAAGGTCAACATTAATGCAACCGACACAAAATACCAGGTCTCAACGCTACACGTTATTAAAGGTAAAGACCAGTATTGGAAACGTCTAAATTTCAAAAAATGAAATGGAAGCTCTCATTACCAATCATGTGGAAGAATATGTTTTGACTAATACATGATGATAAAAAAATTGCCGGGAAACCGCCTACTAATTCATATATTTGGTAAATTTGTTTCTATCATGGTCTGTGAGAGATATAGGGTAGTCCCATGTATATCTTTATGTGTATAGTGCTTGTAACTTTACGAAGAATGGGCCAAATTTCTTATCATTTTGATGATTCCAGAACCTTGCAGATGCTAGATGCTATAGATGCTAGATGCTAGATACTAGATGATCAACCTTTTCTGATCGATTCCACAACGTTTCTTTCACAATGCAATTGCATGACCATAACTGGTCTTTACCTTTGATAAAAGCAACTTAATGCAAATGAGAGAGATTGGAAGATATCCGCAATAATAAATGCATGTAAAAAGAGAAGCGTTTTGACCTGTACACTGTCCTGCTAATGTTCATTGTAATGTAGATCATTATGAGGCTTCATTGCGCAAGGCAATGGTCTACTGGCCTTGCTTAGGAGTAGTTATAATTTATCTCTCTAATTGACTTCACGTTAGTCCCACCTGCAGAGATGTGGGTAAGTGTGAACATAGACCTACCACCCGTGAAGCAGTGATGACATGGCATGAAACGCAGTGTGAGCAATACATCTACATTCCCATAGGAATGGGAATGTAGATGTATGTACGGATGGATAATTATTTTTGATAGCGGATTTAGGAATGAGAGGAACATATTTAAACCCGATGTACCAAGGATTTCCTAGGGTGCACACAATCTTGTAAACTGGTGTAAGGCGGAGAAGGAGAGGAGTAATCAGGTCCCCTATTCGAAATAGCAAAGAAAAAGATAAAAGAAATTTGAAAAAAGGAATAAGTCATTGGGTGGGGGGGGGGGGTTAAAAAAAAAAAAAGCTTTGACTAACATCAAATGAGTGGAAGTGCCCCCTCCCCCCCCCCACATACATCCTTATGCCCGTGCCCCTTCAACAACTTGAGCCACAACACGCCATTTGGAAAGGAACGTAGGAGGGAGGTCGCTCCGTTTTCTCGCATTTCGTCCACTTAAAAGACAAACGCCGCCTCCATAACTTTCCCAAGTTTAAGTACGGCAAATGAAAAGTTGCTTAATATAATATGCCCGGAGTAATATTGTTCTGTTTGATTAATTCTGAATGAGTATTGAATAGCTACTATCCTGCTTGCTCATCTTTTTTTTTTATTACTTTCTTCTATTCCACTTTGTGTCTCTCTTTCAAAATCATCAGTCTACAACTTGGTTCTCTGTTTTTGTAAGAAAAAAGTCTTATTTTTCATTTTCCACTCACACGTGACCAACATTTAAGAAGCGTTGACATTTTTTCATTTTTTTGGCGATGAGAATTAGATCATGTGAAAAACTTTTAGCAATCAGTCGGCCTAAACATTAGATTTACTGACTGTCAAAAGAACTCATCAAGTTCATCAATTTGATGAACCAATTTGGGGATTTTCTTTTACCTCCTGGCTCTTATAACATATCTGAAATAGGCTGTTTTCGTTTATTTTGTCCACACATAACCAGCACTCAAGTCTCCAAAACCCGATTCCTTCATCAATCTACCTATAATCCTCACTTATTACACGCTACCCCCACATCGGTAAAATAGGTACGGTGTCTTCGAAATACAGACGCTAATTAACTTGCACAACACTTGCACCAGTGTGTAATTAACAGGTTATTGGATGTAAACTGAACTTGACATCTCCTAAGTGCAAAAACACTAATATAGCGAAAAGCACATAAGTGGTAACGCATGGGAGACAGAAACTTCGCCCGGAAGTTTCGTCCTTCATCCACGACATTACATGTACTCCTGTAAATAGCATTTAGTTCATGTTTTAATGACACGGTTTTGCCGTCGAAGAAACCTTTTTTTGAAATAAAGATTTGCTTGTACGAACCTAAGTAGGGCATATAAAGCCCTTTTTTTGTCACTACTTTTTCACAAATATCGCCACGCAAATACATTTACATAGATGTAGCTGAAAGTGAAATATTTTTTTCAGGTTCTCTGTATACAAATTTTTTGTGAGTTATGTGGCATAGTATATAATTAGGCCTATGTTTTTTCATGATAATGAAAAATATTCTCTCACACAGAATTATTCCTTGTTATTATGTAATTATTTCCGAAATTGATAATGGGAGGGAAGATAATAGAGGAATAGGTATAGAGAGAGAGAGAAGGAGAGACAGAGCGAGAGAGAGAGAGAGAGAGAGAGAGAGAAAATGAGAGAAAGAGAAGGAGATGGAGGAAGTAACAAGAAGTAAAAACTCAGAAATCATAATAATAAAGGATAGCTGTATTATCACAGTCATCTTCTAATTCTGTTTTAATTTTATGTCCCACTCACAGAAACGTTGACACAATGGCGTCCCTCCGATGGACCAGATACGGGGTTCTCGCTACGATACTTATGATTACCAACGTGACGTGCTATCTTCAGCTCAAACTCGACAACCTTGAACAGTTTGTTGAAAAGACGAAGGGACTTCTAGGACATATGGCATGCTTGGATAGCGATGCGGAACTCTGTCCGTTGTGCACCAACTGTGTACAATATGCATTGGACGGTAAGCATCGAATATTCTGTCAATTTTATTCAAACTAATTACTGAAAAAGTAAACCAAAGAGCAGCCAATTACATCAAAAATGTCTGCCACAGATACACACAAGACCCTTATCTTACATTATAATCAGCTCCACAAATTATTTTATATTTTATTTAAACTTCTCATGATAACGATAGTGATGATATTAAGATTAAGCATTTTCGAATGTTATTTTAATTACTCTGAAGATACACATTTAGTAGTAAATTACTTTAGATTGATTTAATGTTTCAAAGATAATCATTTAAACATTTGCAAACAAATATTAGGCAATATTGATACATAAACCAAACACATTTTTGCCGTTCGCTAAAATTCATAATAATTATCTCTGCATTATCCCCTTAATAGTAGTTACTATTAACGCAATGATTACCTGAAATTATTGCGAATCATTATAGGCTTGTGTAAAAGATACAAAGTGAATGATATGCCTTTTGCTGTATATCACATTGACCACGAGTCTTTATTGTGTATCGATTTTATTCATTTAAATCCAGGCAAATAGTTACAATTACAGAAATTGACTATGGACATAACACTGACTGGTAGTCCTGTATACAATGGAGGAGACTATTTAATCACCATCTCGGTTCATGTTTCGTCAAATCAAATCAAAATAATGAGTGAATAACTAAATGAAATAAATAACCCACCCCATCCCTTTTTTCCCCTTCTTTAGATGTTGTGGATGATCCGGATATCATTGAGGAATGGCTGGATGTCCTGAATTTCACTATGGCAGAGACATCACACTATGCTGCCCTCGCATCGTGGAACTATGTCACAAACATTACCAAATACAACACAGAGGTAAGAGTTTTATCACATTATCTTCATGAATACAAACAGAACTAAACAACAGTACGATGGCAACACTCTGAAAGATAAAACTCTGTACTTGTTTTGCGATTGCATCGTGCAAGAAACTACCTGGAAGCAATTGTAAAAGGTTGATTATGTAGTACATAAGAAACTATCTATACTGTGAGGTTTTTTTTTTTCAATCGTCAAGCTGATTCGAAATTGACACAATATTGCTGGAAGTGACATACACTCAATACATAAAGAATACACACAAATATATCTTGTCATATTTCTAATATAAAGGAATTAGAAATAAATAAATAAATAATTTGCAGGGGACATTTCTTCCATGATATAAATCTAACTAATATAAGGAGAAAGCACGAATTATCTTTCAACACGACATGAACCAAACCGTTTTCTTAAAACAACACACATTTTGAGATTATGAGAGGTTAAATAAGTATCGTGCGTCCCTTTCGCCATCTTAAACCTCAGGCATGACGCGGTATTAAAACCTCCTTGAAAAAGAAATCCCCTGTGGCGAACCATTTTACAAATAACTAAATGGAAGATGAAGGTAATGGCGTAGCGCTATGGTGTGGTGTCTAGGAGGGAGGGGGATGGGCGCTGAATTTGTCGGTGATCGAAATGCGAGAGAAGTCGGCCAAAGCGAGGGAGGGGTCGTATCGCTTTTTATTTTGACTCTGCCTTTCTTCTTTCCCTTTCTTTCTCTCTATTACATTTTCCGCCAATCGTTGNGGGGGCTGCTAAAGCAGCGGAAGAACGTTGAAAAAAGTAGTCTGTCAATGTATTTACTTAGTGTGTTATAAGATACCAAATTGACAAGCGCACTACGCCTACAAAATATTATCTAGCTCAGGTGTTTATTTTATTCTTCATTTTCAGGACAGTTTTCCGTGAGGCTTTACGGTCGAAATATTTCTCTTTGTATCGAGAATTCACATGAAAGTCCCATTTTCTTCCTCTCTTTCGTATGGATATTCTTCGATAAAGAAAGCAATTGAGATATATAAATATCTAAAAACTGCGTAAACTACAATATGGGCCAGTGTATGTTTTTTCAACAAAAAAATGTCAACAATTCATGATGATCCCCGCTAGCTTATTAATTATTATATTTGTACATATCCTTTTTAAAAGTAAGATTTTTAAAATATCAAATCTTATAATTTTACTTTCAGCAGAGTTTATAGACATGTTCCACTGATATTAGATACAATATTGGTTTGTTCAGAGGTCTGTATAGGATTATGTATTGTTCAGAGAAGACTGGTGGCATGAAACTCATGAACCGTTTACAACTTTGACAAAAGAAGCACCAAATATGAAAATAATTACAATAATAGAAGACTTATGATAAAATTATCTATTTACGAATATGACTAAAGAAATACCAACTATGATATAAAAGACTTACGATGTCATCATCTATTTACAAATATGACGAAAAAAAACAACAAAACAAATAACAAATAATATTAAATGCAATGTAATAAAGATATCAAAGACGTATACTATCATAATCTGTTTACAAATATGACGCAAGAAGCGACAGATATCAGATAATATATGCTACGGGCTTCTGTCCTCCCTCACGTTTGAGTTGAGGTGGAAAGTGCCCCCGTGGCTGTGCGTATCTTTGATGTTGCCCTCTGCTACTCAGAAGAAGAAGAACTTTCATTGATAATCCGCGCAACTAATGCTCTTTCCTCCTAAGGCTTAACCTGCCTGAGCGGATGTCTCGAATATTCTTTGATTTTACCCCCTCCCCCATCCTCCCTGCTGAAGAAAAAAATAACGTAATTCTCAAAATCACCCGTCATAATGAAATTCTAATGAGGGACGCGGGGGAAAAACCTGAACTCACTTCCTACGTTCAGTTTTCCCCCTCGGTTTGAAATATTTTGAGATCTAAATATATTTGAGATGGTTTTTTTCATTGCGTTCCTCATATAAACTGAGGTGGGTGTAATCCCCCCAATGAATAAATGCAATTTAACAGAAATCAACGCAGGTATACATCGCCCCTGAAGTGCCGGGTATATGTACACATATCTCATAAAATCATTGTATACACATATACGTGTATATACTACTGTATATCATTGTATTTTTCTTTGTTTCTTTCTCCTCGCTCTTCATGTATTTTGCTGCCCTCGTCCCCCCCCCCAACCCACTCCTGACGAGCTTCTTCACCTCCAGAATAACCTGCATGTATATTATTTTTCTATTTCCTTTATATAAAAAAGGCTATGAATATGGTGTCACATACTAAAAGAGAAGGATGAATTCTAATAACAGTGAAAAATGTGAGCTTATTCATTCTTTAACAAAAAATACATTTCTGAAGAAGAACAGCATAGTAGCAAGGGCACACGACAGGATTGCTCTCGAAGTGCATATATATTCTAAATACATCCATGTAATCGCAGAACAGTCAAACAACAAAGCATTCGCATGACCGCTACTCAACTTTATTGGGAAAAAAATCATGCCCGACATAGTCGCCTAGTGATTACATGGATATGCAATTGTGTGAATAATTCATACTCAATCCACTCTCTCTTTCATATCATGAATTGGAAATTAAGGGACGAAATTCAATTTATTTATTTCATGAATTGATAACGATAGTTCATTGATGGGAATGTAATATATTCTTCATCCTATAATACAAATCCCAATTAATGAATTAAAGGGAAACCATCAAAATGTTCAAGATGGGGACAAATCCTTCAGTCATTTCCCATTATTGATGCTCTGTACAATTATAGATTTGATTACAAATATTATTCCACAATAAAATACAATTCGATTGAAATAAATTGCTTGTTACAGATTGCCTTATCGTGAGCCAGTCATTAAGGGTGTATTTGTGCCATGAAGGAGATATTAAAGGAAAGTTTTAATCAAGAATTGATGAGATACATGATTGTTTTCATCATAAATGTCCTTTTCAATATTTCTTGTACTAAAGAAAATCAAGACATTCAAATAGAAGGCAAGTTTCGGCGTAATAATATATATCAAGTTTGATTGCCTTGAGGGGAGTGGTTAGCACTTTTACCCAATGTGATCTCAAAACTGTACTGTGCCCGGAGACGAGGTCGAGGGGCATAGTGCCGTCTCGAAATCACCGAGGAGCTATAGTAAAACGTTACCCGAAAAAAATGATTATTCCGAATTTGGTTTATTTACCTCACCACGCGTGTCATCTCTCAAAAAGACATACCTACCAAAAATGGCCATCGAAATGTGTCTCTGCTCATAAGGAAAGATCCTAGCTTAAGGTTAGTACAATATAACTGCGCGTATCCATTGTTAACTTTATCCCAGCCATCATCATAATTGATATCGTCGTTAGTGATATTTTTCATTGATTAACATTAATTTAATTTTAATTGTATATTGTACAGTGTAAAATCGACAAATTCAAACTGATTGTAAACTTCTCTAATACACAAATGTGGGTGACATGAGAATAAATTGTCATTGAAATAACTAAATAAATAATTGTAACTGTCATTGTCATTGTCATTGCGCCATTGCATTGTACGCGCACTTAAAACTGTGCCCTGACAATATTATACAAATAATGAATGGTTATGAGTTCAATAGTGCGAATATTAGTATTTTCATGAGTTGAAAGATTAACGTTCTATATACGCCTGGTTGAATAGAACGTTAATCTTTCGAGGGAATAAAAATATTCGCGCTATCGAACGATTTAAAAACTACATTATTTGATTATATAAAATTTAATCTAAGTTATGCTTTGCTCTTTATGTTAATAAAACATTAAAATGGGGTCAGGCCTTCTCAATTACATTCAGATTCAGGGCATAGAGGAATACGCAGTCCAAATATAACCAAACACGCACGCTCGTTCACTAGATTACTTATTGAATATCATGTGACCAACAATCCTCCAATCAAATGACAAGGATCTACTTAGGTGTTATAAAATTTTACTACACTGCACAGCATTCAATAGCTAATTTCATGCCTGCCTTTTTTGACCCACCAGAGGCCTAGAATCTTAATATACGGTATACGATATCAGTTAAAAACTATTAACATTATAATAGTAACATGAGTTGTACGATTGTCGTTCAGTTTATTTATACAGCAGAAATGTTATCTTTTTCTTTGCATTATGCGTCAGTTTTTGTCTAATGTGTCCATGCTGTCGGGAAACTATGGCTTAGAGATGAAAGACGAAGCAAGGAAGATCGTACAGGATAATCTTGATTACAGAAGCAGAAGAATGCTCAAATTTGCTCTTAGGGGCGGAGAGCTTCGAGACGGGCATAAACGAAGGTATACAATGATGCATGCAGTCTGTGTGACGATATATTAATTTCCTACTTTACTTTAATTAATCAAACTTTGGAAATGCTTGCTGGCATTGATTCGTGATATAATAATTGTTGACTAGAAATGTGGAAGATAAAAATTATGAACTTGGTAATCACTTTTTAGTAGTTTAAAATGTAACTACAATTTTTTCTCTCTTCACGTTGCTAAGAATGTTTCACTTCTATTCGTTAAGATTCTGCTATCATTAGCCATTGCTTGGCATGCTTTTTTAATGCTATATATTTCTTCTAATTTTTTTGTAATATCAAAGTGCATCTGCTGAATGAGTTACCAATTCTATTTAACATTGCCGATGATTTAAACACATCTGCTGAATTTTTTGGCTACCAAATTGAGATACATTTTGACGACGACACATTTCAAGTGAATTCATAACCTTGATCATTACTAGTCATTCCTTTCAGTTGTGGATAACTGAACATGCACAACTGTTTAACACACTGATGGCATTCAAGCACCTCAAATTGGCTCTTATTCAGACTACTGCAGGTGACAACCAACAAGATGCAGACGATATACAGCGTGGGGAAAGTTTGCCCGCCAGACCAACCGGCTGGGAGTACCAAGGGATGCCTCGCCCTGGAGCCGGACATAGAGAACATCATGTCCAATACCAGGGACTATGATGAGCTTCTTAGGGTGTGGGTAGGATGGAGAGATGCAGTAGGACCTAAGATCGGTAAACTCTATCCGACCTACGTCCAATTGAAGAACGAAGCGGCAAAGATTGGAGGTATGACAATAATGAAATTATGTACGCCTGCAGTGGCTATAGAAGTTGGAAAGATATGACTATCCAAATAGAAAAAAAGAGATCTTTTTATAAGGGTCTTGCCTCACTACGGAAAATTCCTTGATTTTACTTTAAATTTCTCATGCATTCAATTTTCGGGGATAACATTTTCAACAATTTAGTCCTATATTTGCACCGAACTTTATATCGTTTCGTAAAAAGGTATGTGGTTTGGGCATGAGTTGAGTCGGGGTTAGGGTTAAAGTTATGGTTAGGGTTTAAGGTAATGGTAATGTGTATTCTTGAGTTAAGAATTCTACTAGCATGATTAGTTTCGGAAATTCGAAATTGGTCTCGGAGTAATGTTTTAACAGAGCAGAATTTATTTTGTCGTGCTTTCTATGTTGAGATTTATTTCATTTATGGAAAAAGGAATAATTAAAAGGCTCAAAATGTTCCTTTGCAAGTGCTTATTTTCCTAATGAGCACCGTTGCAGTTTTAAAATCTTTGGATATCAAATAGCTTTAAAAATCGTTGAAAAAAACACAAGGGTATCTTTTTCCCCATTTATTTGTCTTCATATTTATCTCTCAAGCCACCATGATTTTTCATTAAACAAATGTTACTCTACCCTATTGTTAATAGTGTAATCTTTATTTTTCAAGGATACGATAGCCAAACAGATATCCTCCTGGAGAAGTATGAGGACCCAACATTTGAGCAAGAGGTCGATGACCTTTGGCAACAGGTCAAACCGATGTATCTCCAACTTCACTCTTATGTAAGGAGAAAGTTAGCTGCCCAGTACGGAGATGATAAAGTAGACATACGTGCCCCCATCCCAGCTCATTTGCTTGGTAGGTAAAAGAAAGTTAGCTGCCCAGTACGGAGATGATAAAGTAGACGTACGTGCCCCCATCCCAGCTCATTTGATTGGTACAGTGTAGGTAAAGGGGCCTATATGAACCCATCACGAAAGCCAAAATTAATTATCAAGAAAATGTTTTGCCTAGGATTCATTAAGTTTGGTATTAATTGTTTATAGATAACGATTTGTATTGTTTTCGGATTCATCTTTTATCTCACTTGTGCCAGATGGATTTTTTCGGGGAGGGGGCAAGTGCCCCTGGATCCGCCGCTGTCTCACTCAATATAGAAAGAATGGCTCTCACTCCATATTAAAACGCGCTTCCTCGAGTTCTATTTTTCTCTTTTTTCCTCTCTCTCTCTCCCTTCCTCTCTCCCTCCCTCTCTCCGTTTATCTTTCTCTCTCCCTCTCTCTGTTTCGCTCTCTCTCTTTCTTCCGCTCTTTCTTTTGCTCTCTCTCTCTCTCTCTCTCTCACTCCCTCCCCACCCTTGATTCCCTTTCCTTTCTCCCTTTCTCCCTCTTTTCCTCCATCTCTCTATTTCGCTCTCTTCCCCCTCTCTTTCTCTTCCTGTCTTACTGTATTCCACATTCTCCCTCTCCCCCATCTGGCTATCTATTTTCGCCTTCTACACTGCTCTACTTCTTTTTTAAAAATATATATCTGTCTCCTCCTCCACCCCGTTCCCTTTCAAAATCCCCTCCCTTCCGAGTATTATCACTTCTTTGCTCTGCCACTTCTTATAACTTTCTCTCACTCTTCAATAATATCTAGCAGTATTATAAATTTGTCTTAATATGATTTCGATGTTTCTGATATGATTTGAAGCATTCATTCTTTTCCTTTCTTTTCTAGGTAACATGTGGGCACAACAATGGAACAACATTTACGATATTGTAGAGCCTTTTCCAAACCAGGGTACGATTGATGTCACCGAAAAGATGAAAGAAGAAGGCTGGACCATTCAAAAAATGTTTCAAGTTGCAAACAGGTATATATTTTATCTGTCAATCTTTGTAATCTCTTGGGCATAACGACTTGCTTTTGTTTATCATTTAAGAATAAACATAATTTGCTCTTGTAATAGAGTAACTGGTTCGGATTAATCTTTAACTAACCCCATAATTTAATTGGGTTTCTGTAAGTCCAGATTAGTGGTTATCTTTCTCCCTGATGCAAACGTCGATTCAAAACGCAATTAATATTTGTAAAATATTTCATGAAAGAAGTATTAAAAACGATTAATTTAAAACCAGAATACTGAAGCAAATCAAGGAGCGAAAACTGTTCTCTTTTTCATCTTGCTGGTCTGAGATTTTTCCTGACTTAATTATGTCCCATTTGAGACAGTCAGCGACTGGGCAGAATTTCACAAATCATATTTTTCGGGGAGAATCCACTCCTGCTTAACTTAATAATGCACAACAAATCAACTTGCAGTTTTTTCAAGTCTCTTGGTCTGGAGGAGATGCCACCTGCATTTTGGAGCAAGTCTATGCTTGAGAAACCTACAGACAGAGAGGTAGTCTGCCACGGATCTGCTCACGACTTCTCCGAGTACAACGATGTCAGGTATTAATGTTCAAACAAATCATTCTTCTCGAAAATAATAACGTACTGTAAATGTCATCACAGCGCGATATTGTTATTGTACTTGTTAACGACTTTAAATGAAAATGAAAATATATTTATCTGAATTATCGATGAATCCATCTTAAAATGATGAAGGCGATCGAGGCATGGTCTAGTATAGCGCCTCTGTACATGTCTAGAAACAAGGAACAAGAAAACAAACTATAATTTTTAAAATAAATTCATTATTATAATGATGATGATGATAACGTTGATGATTACGATCATGATGATGATGACAATAATGACGATTATGATGACATGATGGTGGTGATGATGATGATGATGATGATGATGATGATAATGAATATTATTTTTTATATATTATTTTCATTGTTAACATTATAATAATTGTCATTTGCAATATTCTTTTAAACAGGATTAAAATGTGCACAGAGGTAAACATGGAGGATCTGAACACCGTACATCATGAGATGGGTCACTGTGAATACTACCTTCAATACAACAAACAACCTGTTATCCTACGAGGGGGCGCTAATCCAGGCTTCCATGAGGCAGTAGGGGATACTATTGCCCTCTCTGTAGTCACACCGGACTATCTACATCAGATAGGCCTACTGGATTCTAACAAAATCGACAAAAGTAAGTTTAAACTGATTTTTTTCAATTACCCCTTCGTAAGGCCAGTGACCCATTTAACAAAACTTGTCATCAATATCAAATTCAAATAAAATGTTATAAGCTACTAAAAGTCATTTCGTTTGCTTGGCTGTGAGCAACTTTGTCATAGAAATAGGAGTCTTGTTATTATCATCATTAATATTTACATCATTATCTTTGTGGCAGGCCAAGAAATCAACTATTTGATGGAGGTTGCGCTCAATAAGATAGCCTTCTTGCCGTTTGGATTGCTGATTGATAAATGGAGGTGGCAGGTGTTTCGAGGAGAGATAACACCTCAACAGTACAACGAAAAATGGTGGGAACTCAGGTAAGTTAGGAGCGATCCAGTGTGGAGAAAGGGGTGGGGGCACAATAGGCCCGTGGCCCAATTCTACTACTACTACTACGGGTGGTCTTACCTCGCGGATAAAATAAGAATTAAGGAGTCCACAGATTAGAGGAAAGGTGTTGGAGGGGGTTCTGAAATTATTTTCAACTCTCCCTTTCCCTTTACTACATTCATTTTTCATTCTTTAGTTTTCTGTTTTCTTTCATTCTTTTGTAACAATTCGATGAGGGAGGGGCACATCTACCCGCCCTCTTCAGCTACACCGATGTTTATATATGTTTATCTGAAGTACAGACCACATTTAAAACATTTCTATTTTTATACCCACAGGGAGGAATATCAGGGTCTTTCCCCACCTGTCAAAAGAACCAGCAGTGATTTTGACCCCGGTGCAAAATACCATATACCTTCAGGAACGCCTTATATCAGGTGAGTATTGATATTTTCTTTGCTGTGTTATCTCATCTAAAAGCTTATTAAAATGACAAAGTAAATCACAATGTTAATTTTAATCAATATTTCCTATTTGCAACATCAGCATTTTCAACCTTTTAGAAGTCACGGCACCATTTGAAAAATAAAATGTTTCGCGTCACCCCAATCCAAATTTCATCACAGGAAATTCCTTTTGCATCACTCTGACGCTCGTCAAGCGGAGCGAGCTAGAAAGAAGAATTGCCTCCAAAAACGTTTACATCGACAAGATCGCAAAGACTTTAAAAAAATAATTGAAGGGCAATTACAAAAACCTAGAGTTATCCCTTTGAAATCATGTTCTGATAATGTACGGTACGGTAGTACGTTTTTTGTAATGTTAGCACATTTCAAAAAGGTGTTGGACAAGGTAATGAAATTGACTTTGAAAGTCTTGCGATCGTCTTTTAAATATACGATTCGACTATATGACAACAGCTTGTGGAAGTATGGTTCTCATCCTGTACACGGGAAATGCAGGAAAAGTTGAAAATCGATACTATGTTTTATTATTATTATTATTTACAGATATTTCGTGAGTTTCTTGGTCCAGTTCCAGTTTCACGAGGCTCTGTGTAAGGCAGCCAATAATGAGGGTCCTCTTCATCTCTGTAATGTGTATAACTCAAAGGAAGCAGGAGCAAAACTCAAGTAAGTTCCTCCCACCTCCCCTACCTCTTACATCCTTGTCCCCCTCTATCCTTCTCTCTCTCTACACTTTCGAATTCAACAGCGAATTTCAGCCATCATCAATAGTGGTCTGTCAAATGACAAATTTAGTGATCTCAAAAAGACAGTGCTACGATCTGGAGCCAATAGTGTCATTTCTCTATAACTTACTACTCCACATTCTCCAATCATTTTATCTAAAAATCTCTCGCAAGGTCTGCTTTTTTGTCTTCTTTCCAGTTTCCATATCTATATATATATATACATGACCTTCATATCGCATGAAGTGCCTTAACCATTTCTTATGTCTTCATTTGATTGTATTCAGCACTCAGCAGCACACACGCGCTCCGGCCTCTTGGCAAGCACTCTTTGTTTGTAATTCTTTTTCTCCTAGACATACCGATAATTTCTTAGAATTCCCAATAAAATCACATGAATAGAACTCACGATACAATGTTCACGTTTGTTTGCTTCCTGTGTATCTTCCTTGCAGATCGATGTTAGAGATGGGTATGAGCCGCCCGTGGACCGATGCAATGGAAACAATGACCGGTGCTCCGAGCATGGATACTACTGCTATCAAGAAGTATTTCCGTCCATTGATGGAATGGTTAGAGGAAGAAAATGACGGTGAATTGATCGGATGGGGAAAGGAACTAAGGATCTTCCATCAATAAAGCAACCATGAATAAAACTGCCATTCAACGTGCCCATACAAACGGGGAGGGTGGGTTTATACTGTAAATTTTGGGAACAAAATGAGGGGGCAATGGTGTATCGTCAGAGTAACCCCCTTGTACCGTAGAACCCCTTAAATAAAAAAAAAATGTATCTATTCATTTTTTGTATTTACTTTTCTCTTTTTTTGTTGGGGGGTGGGGACTTTAATGGGAATGGGAAATAATTTTTACCACCTTATGCTTGGTGCGCTATTGGGGAAGAGTGGTAGTTTAGTAAATTATATCGTTCCAAAAAAGAATCTGAACCTATCACTAAAAAGTTGCATAGTTATGACCAAGTGCATGAAATGATAAAATGTAAGCGTTCGGTATAATGTATGATAATGTAAAAGAAGTGAGAGAAAAAAATGTATTTTTATTTAAAAAACAAATGGGTCTGTCACGTTATTTACAAACAAAAGTAGAGATAATGGGCGCAAAAGAGTTTGTGACCCAAGATGTTAACAAACAAATAAAAACCTAAATGATAGTATCAGCGGGCACATCATGATAAACTCTGGCAAAACAACGAGGGGAGGGGCGGGGTGATTCCGTCTCGTTCTTACCTCTCAAAACTTTGTTGCCATCTTTGAGTTTAAAGCGATAATAATATACCATTTTAAACGTCTTGCCATGAGAGAGAGCTGAAAGAAATTAAGTCAATCTCAAATAGTATGACATCGATTTTCTGCTCGAAAGATTCACTGCTTGAAGGTTGAACCATGCAAAACAGTATTTAGTTAAATTATATACAAACCTGTAGTACTAAAAGAATGAAAAGGAAGTTATAATAATCATTGACGTGTTTAAGTTACATGGTGCTATACACCACAATCAAAATCAAATCATTAATGCCAAACATATAAACATATTGGGAAATGTAATTTTATTATTCATATGTATGGTGTAACAAAGCATTTAGTAAATTGGCTTTGTATTATCCTTTAGTACTTTAGTATTATTATCAGAGAAATTATAATCTTCGATCTTAAAATTTATTTTTCTTCTTCACTTTCGTCTCGCTATGCTCTCCTATGAGCATGTTGGTTAGCCGTGAGACCATTAGGACTCCTGACAGCAATTTTGTCATTGGCGTCGATATGGTTACGGGGGGAGGGGGGGGGGCGTGAGGCACCGGTGCAATGCAAGTTAGTATAATTCCAAACCAAATAGATATTGATACCATCAATAATAAGAATGAAAGTCCAATCAACATTACCAGTACACGTCTTTTCTGAGTTATTTTAAGAAATTACCATGGTCACATAATATATATCAATTGTGTTCTCGACTATATCGTTTTTATGCTAGTTTTCCGAGGAGCTCAAATTCATTTGGTGATTATTTTATTAATTCATCAACAATGTTAAGATTTCTATTGGCAATTCCTATGAAACATGAATAGAAAGCATGAATTTATTTGTAAAAATGTTTGAACCTATAGGAGAATTATATTTACACAAGTTAAAAGGTCGTCAAAATATTTAATTCACTAAGAATATCACGGTTAAATCGAATAGACACAAATAAATGAGATTGAAGGCATTTCAATCTTTTCTGTTTATCGCTTGAAATTTTTTTTTTAAAGAAATGTTTTAGATTGTTATAACCTAGATCTGTCTTCCCATGTCTGTCTTTTTATCTCTCTATTTTTTTTTCAGTGTTAACAATAACACACTTTCTAAAGTGGAAATTGCCTTTCGTAATAACGCTTATTGTGTTTCTATAGAGACAAAATATATATGTTCTATGTTTTGATGCTCTTATCTTTATAAAAATTGTACCAAGATTGGTATATCAAAATATTGTAAGACAATGCAAATATACTCAATTACTATGTCTAATATACAGAATAAAATGGTACTTATTTATGATAATCTCTCTCTCCATCTTGCTTTTATTGCACTGACAATTTCCTCATGAATATGCTGTAATGGTGTGCTATTTGTGTATTGTTCATTATGATACAATATCTAGATTCGGAAAAAGGGAAAGAGAAGTATTTAATAGAGTGTGTCGCCGAAGGGAGAAATACTTCCGTCCGATTATTTGAATCATCGCTATAACCATGATACATGTCTCATTGTAAGACATTATTATGTTCCGTTGACAGCTGCTCCGCAATCAATTTCTAAGAAAAATCGAATTCCTAACTTCAATCCATAACTCAACAATTCAAAACCAAAACCTAGCCCGTAACCCTTCCACACCCCAAACCATAACCCTAACTCTACTACCATTAACCAAAACCTAGCCTTTATTCCTTCCGTACCCAAATAATAACCCTATATTTTTGATGATATCAAAAGCCCGGAGAAAATAAGCAATTATCGGATCGTCTGATCTTGAACCCGCCCCAACAAATTGTTCATCGTTTTCTTCTGGAAGAGGGCTGTACAGTCGGCTGAGTACCTAGAATCCGGTAAACAGGGGTTAACCATATTGTGGATACTCATCTGAGTGGGGCGAGGAGAAGATTTGGTAGCCCCTCGTGCTACGAGCCATTGTAAAATGTATTGACACTTCTCTGGGCCTTCAAATAGGGGGCGTACCTCGCCTCCGTCCAATGTTGGATACGCCCTTTGGAGAACGAATGCGATGGAACGCGATATCAAACAACAAACTATTAAAGTATTCTAACAATTAAATTCCTTTTTATTTTGAAAACAAAGGCCAGCTATAATGTTCAACTCCATCCAACAAATTTGCCCTCGTTTTCGTTGAGTAGCCAGTCAGTCAGAGGCTGGAAGTAATCTAGGAGAGGCTGAGCGTCCATCTTGCGTTGACCTGTCAAGACCTCCATGGCGTCATGCCAAGGTTTACTGGCTCCCATCTCCAACATAGATCTGAAAGAATGGCAAGAATCACAAAAATCAAGGATTGGATAATATGAAATCTTTTGGACACCATTTCATTACAAACTTATGTCCCTAGATCTTTAGGTATGATACCAATGATTCTTCCAGTAACATGATAACTCATTGAAAAATAGATTTAAACCAAGCCCTAAACTTCTGCAACCAGCATCACCACCACCACTTCCATGACGGTTATAAGGGCAACAAAAACTACGACATCAACAACAACAACAACAACAACAACAACAACAACAACAACAACAACAACAACAACAACAACAACGGCATAAGCAGCAACAAAAACACCAACACGAAAAACAATATAGATTCACGAAAAGTTATACCTGAATTTTCGGCCAGCTTCTTTAGAATCATAAACGTTGCATAGATGAAGTGGTCCATGATGACCCTTAGCGTCACATAGCGCCTTGTGGAATTGGAACTGGATGACGAAACTAACGAAATATCTAAAAATTGAGACAAACAAACATTTCAGGTTCAACATGTTTAGAGTGACAATTGTTTAGAGTACACGTGTTCAGCAACTTCAAAAATGTTGTTTTAGTTACATGTATATTCAAAATTTGAAAATGTAGGTTGTCATTTTTCAATATAACAAACCTCACATCATAACTACTGCTTTTATCTCAATCCCTCCGAGTCATCATATTTTTCCATCCACTCCTTTTTCATATATCAAATGTAGTAGCCAGGAGGGCGCTTAAACAAATCTGCTTTCCTTTGAGTGTGCCTTTTTATATCAGCTCACTCTCCAAATATCATTTGCTTGTATATTCCACTTTTTAAAATCAATGTTCAATATATTCGGTTTGCAAAGGGGAGAAAGAATAGACCCACATGTAGTTGACCTTGAATTTGAACAAATAAGTTTGTCACCTATCTACCTTACGTACGGTGTACCAGTAGCTACGTGAAACTTCGCGCCTGGATCAAAGTCTCCAGGGCCGCGTGGGATCGGTGACTGAATGCCTTGGTATTGTTTTCTGTTGATAATAAGAATATAATCTTGATTCAAGCTCTTCAAATTCTTAATACAATGTTACACTTATGAGATAATGGCAATTGGTGAGGTGATATAGATGATAATCCTCTTGCTCACAAATTCGCCATTTCGACTGCGCTAGTAGTTCAATGCAATGTACTTTTACCCTGGCCATTCACTTCTTGTACAAAGTCACTCTCACATAACGTAGTGTGTCAATGACTGCGTCAGTCGCTGACGCCTTGCTACTCTAGCGAAAAGACGCATTATACATTGTGTGCAACGGGCAAAGAAAGTGGTCAAGAAACAAAACATACCCCCTCCCCCCCCCAAAAAAAAGAATATATATTAAAGCTAGAAGTTCATTGTTCTTATCTCTCTCAGGGCGACTGTGCCAGGCCTGTATCGATGAGACTTCTTAAATCCTCCAGTGATATATGCAAATACAGAAATGATATGTTGTTTTTATTACCACCGGGTTTTCACACAGGTATTTTGCACCATGGAAACTCTTTCAAGGCTTTAAAAATTACAGTTTATGTCAAAAACATGCTGAAAAGATAATGAAGATGACTACCTTAAGTCCCACCAGGCCTGGTTGTAATCATCTGGTTGTATCTCGCCTCTGAAAGCCTGCCAGCGCCATTTGTCAACCAGGAGACCATACGGTAGAAAGACTAGTTTGAACAGCGCCACCTTCATCAGAAAGTTGATGTCGGATTCTGCGTCAAAATGATAAAACACGAGAATTTTGGTTAAAACTCCTTGACAGTCATACAAATCATTTCCTGGTATATATATATATATATATATATATACACATTATATTATATATATTATATTTTTTCATCTTTCATTTTGTTATGCTGTTTACCCTTAATCGTATCATTTGGGTCCCGTCTCAAACGCAATGTTATATACGACCACATACTTCTTATTTTAGGAATTGCAATTGAATATTAAACTCTAGTTGAGTTGCGATCAATTCAGATCAATGACAGCTCTTTCTGATGCGAGGCACTATTTCCTTCGGGCTCTCTCAAGTTTCTATCCCATGATCATACTTTTAAATAATCTCTTATATTTTCTTTGTAAAAATGAAAGCCTGGACTTTTGTTCTCATGTATCCCGCGATCTCCCTTTGAATGGAAAGGGTAACGAAGCAAGATAGCTCAGTGGTAGAGCAATGGTCTCGTGGCTGGAAGGTCCAAGGTTCGAAACCAGGTCGATGCGCTATGTACTTCGGTAAAGTACTAATCCTCATTACCTCGTTAATAAATCTCTCGGATACCACATAAAAATGTTAGTCCCCAACTGCTTACCAACAAACATGTAGATTTTTGTTGGTAGCAATTAGGTATACAAACTTTTCATTAATCAATATGATTTACTCACTGTGGTCAGACAAAGGCTGATCCAGAAGACCAAGATGGTGCAGGTAACTGGGTGTTACCACTGACAGAGACACAGTATCCCCAACTGCCTCGTGGAACCCAGGGTTAGCTCCAGCACGGAACAGTACGTGTTGGTTCCGGTACTGCAGGTAGTACTGACAATGACCCATCTCGTGATGGACGGTGAATAGGTCCTGCATGTTCACCTCGGTACACATCTTGATTCTAGGTATAACATACGAATCTGACATCAATTAATTAAAGCAAATACACGAAATGAAACCATTACAATTCAATTTATGACATGGTCCCTTTGTAGAAAAAAAGCACTACAAAAGTAATCTACAGCTGAATATGGAACCCATTCGCCAGTCCGGGTTATTCTTTGCTGTTCGTTTTTTGCAAAATGTGAATTTTAATTTGATTGAATTGAATCGAAGAGAAGTCCAACTGCACCACCAGAACCAACTACGCATCATAAATTTCTTGGGAAAGACAATACGACCATCAATATTATCCCTTGTGATTGTTAAAAATCTTCTACGAGTAGTAAATTACCTTAAAAAGATAAACTCCTTCAAAGTCTTTCAGGTTCCCGCAGAAAAAAATATTAAAGAAGTTTGTACTGACCTCGTATAAATTAAAAGTCAATCTAAAAAAGATCCATAATGCCATTAAAATGATAAACAATAATCATAATCATAATTGTTGAAGGCTAAAAGTTCTCACCTCACGTCTTTATTTTTGTACAAATCTAGAGAAGCTCCATGGCATGAAACTTTGCGATCTTTTGGTTTAACCATCATTGATTTGGCCCAGAAACTTCTTGGCATTGAGTCAAGTCCGAGTGACGCAAAGAACCTATAAGGAGAGAATAATATAATAATACTAATGATGCTTAGATGTCTTGTTTACCCAGGGTAGCCTCATCAGTATTCATACCGTTCTCCTTGAGGGCCCTGTTATCATATCATTACCCCGGCTGTAGATCGACGAGCTACCATGAAAAGGTGATCAAGCATTCAAGGAATGCATAATATGCATTTAGTTATGATGATTTATTCATTGCTTTCAATAAACTGATATTGCGAAAACGCCTAGCTTCGATATGGGCCCTGTTTGAAATGTGTTAATTGTAATTTGTTGTATTTCTGACATCAGCGTCTGAAATTGTCAAGTTTGTATAAAACCTAAAACCGGTATATGAAATTTGATTAAAACTCACTGATTGGCAACGCCGAACATGCTTTCTGCTGTCCATCCGTCATCCCTCATCTTCTTCGTGACGTCAATGGTGCCATGACCCGGATATGGTTCCACGATGTCATAAATATTGTTCCATTCTTGTGCCCACATGTTTCCTACGACAATCATTCAATGACATAAGATGATTGATCATTTGACTTTGTTCACACGAATGGCGAATTTGATATATGATGCGAGCTGCGTGATAATGATAACGCATCTAGTTATGGGAAGATATCAATGAACAAAAGTAATGGTACATCAAACGTGCATGGCCGTATAGGTAGATCAACAAGACCTTACCCTTACCAGGAATATGGGAGTACATTGGTCCCTAGGCCTAAACCTTTTGGAATTGATACATGAATGGCATTTCTACATATCATTATTTTGGTCTTACCAAGCAGATGGGCAGGGATTGGTCCATGAGGATCCACAATGTCGGTTCCATAAACCTCGACGAGTTTCCGTCTGACATAGGCGTGCACCTGTAGGTAGATCGGCCTTATAGACTCCCAAAGAGAGTCGACGTCGTCAACAAAATCGGGATCTTCGTATTTATGCAGCCACGATTCCGCTTCGTTAGAAAAACCTGAACAAATTGGAAGATAAATATTTTTTTTCTTTTTAAACGACTATTGCTTTCTTTAATAGGGTAATCCAAATCAATGCAGTACAAATTAAGATGAAAGATAGGGGAGTAGGTATTGCGGGGCACAGGGAACGAAACGAACGGTGCAAAATGAAATAAAAGAAGAAGAAAAACGAAATGAGAAATGAGATTAAGAAAAGGAGACGGGAAAGGTAGGTCCCGTGTAAATACTCTGACACGACCCCCTGTCACACCGTCCCCCTAATCCGATGGCCTTTAATTCGCATGTCACCAACTAAGTAAGACAGGTGCCCCTATTATACCAGTACCCTCTTACTGTCTAGAATCATGCTACGCCACTCACGAAATACATGTATCGTAAAGAGTATAATGTGATTATTCGACGATACACTATAATATGCTATCGACTTTACATGAAACACATTGGAGAGTCCATTATAAAAAAAAGTGTAACCATGCAATTGTTATCCGTTCACACGAATGAAATACCTTAACAATGAAATGCATGTTTTGTAAAGCATACAATTGAATGATCATACTTTATATGATCATAGATTTTTCACATAAAAAGGGTAATAGATGATCGTGATCTGACACATATTAGGGAAGTCCTTTAAATACAAATACAAGTCAACAATGAATAAGTTAGATTACATTCCTTGAGTAAAATACCTTTACTCATAGCAGCTTCATTGGATAAGTTCACGTAGATTGGATAAAGATCTTTCATTGGTCGACCGACTGCATCTCGCCAACCCTGCCACGCCCATAGCAACTCGATCGCATCACGTGATTTCGCCATTAAGTCTTTTAGATCTGGTTCCATCGGGAGGCAACGTTGACTTGCCCGAGGAGTACCCGGGAACATGCGACGATTACAGACCTTGCCGTTGAGATAGATTCTCCGCATTTCGCCTCGCACGTAACCATATTCTCTAAATTACAAAATGTATCAATTAAAATAGAATCACAAAATTGATGCTGCTTTAAAAATACGATGCAATTGATTCGATTTTGAAGTGGAAACAAATGATTGAACATGACATTACTCGTTCCAAAATGAACACGATTATAGAGGCTTGAAATGATAGGCCTACTTCCTAAAATGTAGTATTTTGAAGCTAATTTTGTAATTTTGTAGCCATTCTTGTAATTTGGAAGCCATAATCAATATAACGTAGTGGTAAAGTCAAGGAGTCATCAGCGCAAAACTCCTTGGCATGATCGTCTGATTGCAAACGAACGAGATTTCATATTTAAGCTACCGGCTGGGTCTATCCCGAGGGCCACGATCTAAGAACCAGTGTGGAAGGCCTTGTATAAGACAAATTAGTATAGAAATAAGGAACTATGCAAACTAAATACCTGATCTGACTAGCATCGTTGAATGTAAATAGATCCGAACCGTAGAAATCGTACATCCGTTTTGTTCGAGGATCCAAACCGGGTTGGTCCACATCAATGGCTTTAGTCTGATCGAGAATCAGAGATGATAAGTGACCTGTCACACTTGTAATCCGATGGTTCTCCTTCCATGTATACAAAATAAAAGAGTATAGGTAGTTGCAATACATGATTAAATGAAATCATGGTGCACAAATGAAATTAAATATTCTTCACCTTGGAACTTGTGTTTTGAGGTGGTTAGATTCAGCTCCATTACCCCATCATTTTCTTTCATTTATGACCCTACATAGGCATTCTTAAAAAACAACGCTATAATGAACAGGTGAAATAATCTTTTCTTTGATATAGGATGAAAATTGTTAGATCATCAGGTGTCAGAACAAATTTGTCGATAGCTTAGCTGGACAATTTTGCACACTGAAAAATATGACTTCATCTGATTTGAAACTCGCGAATTATCGAGAGAAGATTTATAATGCTTACTATGATATAGCGATGCCCATTCATATAGCTAAATATAAATGATATGTTATGTTTCACTCAATCATTGAGTAATCAATGTAAATATGTATTAAAATTATGGAAATAAAAACCTCGCTTGAGGATAAGAAAAAAAGATATAAAAAACAGTTTCAACCTCGAGATTATCAACGTAGATTAGTCAAGGAGTGCCTCAATCAATCATTATATTGATTCCTTTTTATGTCTCACAAAAGAATATCAATTATGAAAATTATAATCTCACCTCGATATTATATTCTGTCATGTTGGTGACGTAGTTCCATAATGCTAGACCATCCCGATTGCGAACCTCTACTTCTACCTCATTAATGACGCCCATCCATTTACGGGCCATGGGATTACTGCTAATCTGACCTATGAAATTAAACAGGATAATCCCGAGATTATTTATGATCAACAGATCTCGAAATTAGGAAGTTTTGAAATATTTTGTTACTTTTTGCAAACGATAAATTTGGGAAATTTAATGGAAAAAAACCCAAATATGTTATTTATAAGCCTTTTGATCATGGTAATCTAGTTATGAGTTATGTTTCATTACCAGATACGAATGATGGATTTGATTAGGACATGTTTTATGACCATTTTGTTCAAAATTACCTTTATTTATCCTGTTTTACTATAGGATATTAAAGTCAAATCAATTGAGCATGGTTGATTTCACTTGTGGGATGTAAAGGGGCACACTTGGTCCGTGCCACATTTAAACTCTGAATTAGTCATACTTTTAGGTGACATAGACATGTATCATGAGTTAAGATATAAGGCTAGTACAAAGCAAGGCGGACCGACAGACAAACGGATAGACAGGTATTTGAAAAAAGAGGAAGAAGAAGAAAATGAAAGAAAAAAACAAGAAGAAGAAGACAAGTTATATGATGCAACGGAAGGGCGTGAGACAGAGATTTCGAATGGGGAAGTTAAAGGAAATCAACTCCTCACTGATAATCCTTTATGCCCCCCCAAAAAGAGGTTAAATTCCAATGGCATTTAAAAAGACAATACTAATTCAGAACTTCCCTCAAAACGAAAGGGCTTGAAAACGGCTTTTAGTGGGAAAATAACGACCATTAGAAAATGATTGAATTTCGCAGATAGGACATACAATCATGACATATATATATATAATTATTGAAAAGTTCTACAAAGTTTGTGTTGGCTGCAGAAGTATCTTTAAAGAAAATGGGAATCGCTAGTTTAAAAAAAAGTGATTTATAAGTACCATCTTGTCGATATTGTTTGCACAATGCAGAAGTTGGGTTCTCACATACCATCCGTTCCAAAAGGCCCGATGTGCGATCTATCAAATTATAGATCTCATCAAGGCTTATGATATCACTGGATAAACCTGGCGAAGGGAGGGTAAGGAGAGAGAAGAGCAGACATGCCGCCATCTTGGTAAGCCCAGCTGATGCCATTTGGATGATTCAAAACCCGAAGGGTTCAGAACAAAGGAGCAGGAGTTCAGAGAGCGCTTCTGTCTGTAATGCTGGAACCGGAGAATAAGATAAGAGAGAGTGGAGCGAGAGTGATAAGGGGAAGAGAGGGCAGGAGAGAGAGAAAGAGAAGGGG
>BEXV01002384.1:16071-29390 GCA_003118195.1 Hemicentrotus pulcherrimus
GCGCTCGTTGTAATGTTGATATGTGATGACAGGTCACGTCACTTCTGCTTATAAACCGGCGCCGAGTCCACTTTGGCGTTACACCTGCTGATTGTGGGACTGAGTCCAGACTCGGGCCGTCTTCAAACCACATCCAGAGGTGGACTGAGATGGAGGCGGCCTCAGTCTGGCTTTTCAAAAAAGTTGATGTTACACACATGCCGAGCCGCCTCCAGAGGCGCCCTCAGTCCTCCTTCAGAGGTAGGTGTAACAGAGGTAAAAAATAAGGTAAAATGCTTGGGATATGATTTAATAGTTGGTTATGTTTAGTATCTATAAGGGTTGGGTGTTGTGTAAGGTCAAGGGTTGAAATTAAGAATTTAATTAGTATTAGACAATGACAAGGATCCCAGAACAATTCTTGTGATTTGCTTTCTAATCACTTCTCCTATTATAAAAGTGCTCTTTCATCTCCCTTCTCTTCCCATATCTCTCTCTCTCTCTCTCTCTCTCTCCCTCCCTCTCTCTCTCTCTAAATCTATGTCTCTCCATTTTTGTCCATGTCACGTACATCGTGTTTTTTGCAAGTGACTTCCTTCTCTACTGTTATATTTCACAATATTGTCTCTTTAAGTCACTCTTCCTCTCACCCCCTCTATTTATGTCCTTCCTTCTTTAAGGTTCCTATCCCATCACTCCTCTCTTCCTCTCTATCTTTCACTTCTCCTTCATCCTTCTCTTTTCTCTGTGTCTCATGTCTCAAATGACTTCCTTCCCGTGTTGTCCCATATTGCAAGTGAATCTGCCACTGCATGGGCCTAGAGGTGCTTTGCGCTTCCAATAATGTAGATCTTGCTTCTACAAAGTTACTAATTCTCCTCACCAGGCTCTTGAGATTCTAGTGACCAGCAGAATCAGATATTTGATCAGCTCAGTGAGTTGTTGACCCATTAATACACACTGCCCCAACTTGCCACACTTAGGCGATACCATTACCTCATTTTTTCCCTCTTGAGATCGTTTGTTGAAGGTTGGGCTGATTTTAAGGGGAAACCCTTAATTCTTTTGTAGTATTGATGTTAATTATAATGATACCTAAAGTATTAAATAAACATTAATACATAAATATATCACGTTACTTTTGTATGCTTGTAGTCGGGGGTAAATTAAGGACCAAGTTAAATTGAAGATGAGGATAGGAAGGAGCCTATAGAGCTAAAAGCAAAGCGTGTAGTATCTCTTCGGTTGTATACTCCAGAGGGTTTTACCATTGTATACTTTTTCCAATTATGCCACAGATTTTGGAGAGCAAGAAGGGCATTAACAGTATGAAAACAATGATATTAATTAGTGTCTTTCTAGCTCCAAACAGATGCAGTGTTAAACCTGGATAAAGGAGAGAGCACTTTTTTATATAAACATGATGGATAGACTGAGCTACCGTTGATCAATTATGCAGGAGATTGGAAAGTCATTACGAGCCACTTTGCAGGGGAGTATTCATCAGCTTGATTGCCTTATTTGACACCCATATGCATTTGTTTTTAGATATAATTACTCTACATTAGTTTAATAGTGCTGAGCGCCAAGGGGGTTTATTAGAACTCTTGAGAGCTATAGACTGATGATAAATCATTTGTTTGAAGCCAGAATGGCATCAAATTGTATTGTGTTACACACAGTTAAATCCCTTCTGGCTCCAAACAGGCATTGCGTGTTAAATGACATTTCTTAGTGCCCTTTTGGCAGTCAATAGACGGTATGCTCCATGCATGATATGGTAGACTGAGTGACTAAATCGTGTTTCAGAGAAACTGTTTATTTATTTATTTATGTATTTGACATATTTATATAGGATTAAAAAAAAGAAACAATCAAATCAGCAAAGCTGTTTTTCATCGATGTCCTGTTAACATGATTAAACATTTCTGATTGTAACCAATCAGATTTTTTTTCATTCCTTCAAATACTGCAGAGAGTGCATAAATTATACATACCCGGTACCGGTATTTTTATACTCTTACATCTGATTGTATATTTGCATTGGTAAATTAATAGAGTGCACTCTTTGTAACAACTGCTAGCTGCTTTTTCTATCTCCAATATCACTTTAATTCATTTAGATTGCAAAAAAATGAACAGCAGTAGGGAGTGAGCTCCCTCATTGAATCTAGATCTACCGTGCACATTAAATAGAAGTAACACATGTCATGGTGATTGGTTATCGTACATATTTTTCCAATTATCGTAATTTGATTAGGGGATGGAAAAATTCAATCAAAATTTAATTATCATGAATGGATGGGCGATATCTACAGCGATACTCTTTTCACGATGTAGGGCATACTGTTGCACTACTCTTAAGGTCTTAGAATGTGCTGTTTTTGTGACAGCTATGTATCTAAAGTACACAATCCTGAGATGCTGGAGAGCCAGTGCACTTTAGGTCACACTCAAAATCGTATGACCTCCATTTATGCTATCAAAAGAATATAATTTGAAAATTCCCCCCTTTTTTTTAATACTGTGATTCAATTGACAGTATTTTCGACAAAAAGGGAGGACCACTTCCATCCTCCTCAATAATCTCCTTATATGAAGGTCTTCCTGTGTAGCTCATCAGCCAATCCGCTTTGCGTGATGTTTCACATCTATTTATTCATATTTATTTATAAACAATACGGAAAGAGCGATGCATGGGGTGTTATAATCTTTAATTTTGAACCTTAAAGTCCCTCATATTGCATGATCCTGGTCTCATTTTGAAGACAAGATTTTGAATTTTTTCTTTGCCGATGCATAACAATAATTTCCACAAGGTGTTTGGAGTGGATATTTAGGTTTGGATATTAGCAAAAAGATATGCATTTTCTTTGCATTACAGCACTATTTTTCAACATTAAATTACTTTTGCGTCAACACAAAATAGTCATCTGTAGATCAAGTAAATGTAGATTTTTCTTTTGGTTTCAAAATGATTAGATGATATGGCTTAGCGTGGTAAGGAACCAAGACAAAAACAATTTGAAATAGTCAAGACTTGAAAGTACACTATAGTGCTTCCTTTCAAATGTCTCTTCTAAAGTTATAAAAGGTCTCATGCAGCGTGCATGTTTACACAGAAAAAAAGTTACACAGTATTACTTGTGTAATACTGTTTAATACTGTGTAACTTTGCCGTGGAAACACAAGCAACACGGTTTATTGGCAACCCATGTCAACTGAGATACGGATTATCATAACCACCTCTGGGAGGAGGTTATTGCCGTGTCGATCCGTGTGAAATCGCTGTGCAAACACAAAGCAACAAACCGTGTCTGGCGGGAGGGAGAACAAGTCGTTCGAACCACATATGATCGTGAGGAATCCTGTCTAGATCTGGATACAAGATCCAGGTCAAAGGTTGAATCTTGACTTCCGATTGACACGGTGTTTGCCTGACTTGGAACACGAAATCGGGGCTAATCGGAATGCTGCACTTTGTGGAAACAGATTGGTTTAATACTGTGTCGCCGTGACACAGTATTTTAATTCCAGAAAAGATAATCAGTGTTTTTTTTCTGTGGAAACACGCTGATTGTGTCTGATGCTGAGCTAGACAAGTTACCATCATCCTGAGATATACCAAAGCCTCTAAACTTTGCTGTAAATACCATGAATAATAAGAGAAAAAGAAAAGATCCACAAAATTTCAGAAAACCAATATGCAATTATTTAAATTAGGTATACATGCATGTACATGGTTTAGAATCAGTTTTTACACACAGTACGAGCCCTAATGTTGACCTCAAGCTGGGTAAGGATATCATGAGAGGAAAGTGCATGCCAGTGGCAAAAAAGGTACTCAAAATATAAATATTTTGTAATAGTTAGGATCAGATGGAGGATGCAACAACATTACAGATATAACGGTTTTCAAAATACCGCCCCTGGCATTTTGCAACACGCATAATTTCGCGCCAGCTTAGAATTACTTAAAGGCATTGTGGCATTGTTTAACAATGTTTCCAGTTTTACAAATCTGAAAAGCATGGCCCTACATGTTCAGTGTCTGTGATATGGTGTAATATTGAAGCCCTAACAAAATCGTGCTTCGTTCCCTTGTCATCGATATTCTATTTTTGCAACTTTTAAGTTATAGGGGGCTGCAATCTACAAGCCCATCTTTTCAGCAGTCGATCCCCTCCATAACCAACCTGTTTTATATGCCTGCTTTACACTGTAGACCAATTACAATTAAACAGTAGGCTTGCGGGTGCGCCATGTGAGAGAGAGGGGCGATGGAGGAGTCCTGAAAAGGACTCTCTGTTATCTTTCTTGAGGGTGTGTAGTCCTGAAAAGGACTGTTGGTATAGTCTTGAAAAAGACTGTTGGATATCTTTCTTAGCTTATAGTTCTAAGAAGAACTATAGCGCTTGGAGAGGATGAGTGTGGCGGGAGTGGCTCAACGTTTCGAACAGGTTGACTGTCCGTCGTCAGAAATGTCGAGCCACTCCTGCCACTCATTTTTTCGAAGCGCTATAGTTCTCCTTAGAACTATAAGCTAAGAAAGATAACAAACAGTCTTTTTCAAGACTAGCTATACCTTTTGATGACTACACATCCTCAAGAAAGATACCGAGAGTCCTTTTCAGGACTCCTAGCTCAATTCTCTCTCGCTCTCACATGGTGCATCCACAAGCCTATACTGTATATCTACATCACCATGAAAGCCGATACTTACAAGCAGCATCATCCTCTCTCTTTTTTCTCCTACTTTTCCTTTATCTTATCCTCTATCTTATCATCTTCTCCTCTTTTGTTTGAGGAGTTGTTTCTTAGATTTCTCCCCTTCACCTAGTTTTTTTTTCTTCATAGTCTTAACTTATTCATTTCTTCTCCTTCATGGGCAAATAAAAGAATTGTTTTCCAGCTTTCAATAGTTTGGCATACACTTTCTAGAGCCAAACATCTCTGTGCTTCCATAATAATGAATGCCCTTTCTCTCTTTCACTCCCTAGCTGTTTCCTAGCTCCATGCATTCATGATACACTAGATGAAGTCCTAATCAAATATGTAACTGACCAGACATCCTAATCAAATTATTAGAGAGAGAACTATACCTGTAACTTGGGTGTCAGTAACCAAGAAGCCGCAAGCAAGGCAGGAGCTTCTCACAAAAGCCATGTTTGCATCCATCTTCTGGATAAACACAATTTTGAAGATATACTTCCAAGAGATTTATAATATCCTAACCTTGATAAAGCCACAAAGTTTTCAAATGTGTATCACAAAAATTGTATGTTTGCATTCATCTTCTAGACAAGTAAGCTCTAAATGGAATTAGAAATGGAAATTAGCTTTTGATGTTAGAATATTTCACCCCAAGAGAGAAGAAAAACAAATGAATGAATGAAAGATATATTTCAAATAAATTATCAGAGCAAGAGAAATATAAGGCGAGAGAGCATAAAGAAAGTTTAATAATAGACTTTACTGGTACCCTTTATAAAGCCATCACGTTTTCAAGCACGTTTCACTCATTTGTTATTATTATTGTACTTATCTTCTGGAAAAGGATGTATAATGTAGCACCCATCTTCCAGAAAACCAAGTTAAAGAAAATATACTTCAAGAAGAAAATATCAGTTATTATACATATTAACTCTGTCCACTCTTCAACTGATAATAAAAATGGGTAAATTATCAGCCTCGGTATTGCTAAAACCTCACATACTGTAAACACTGTTATTTAAGCGTGATTAATTTTTCGCGCTGAGCGACCCTAAAACATATTCGCTGGTTCCTAAATTTGCGTCGCATGCAATTCAGCCTGTTCAAGACACGTATAAGAAGTCAAGCTTATATTTTAGCGAGTTCTAAAATTCGAGCTTGCTGCTCCTTTACACAAAATCCACAAAAAACAACAAATTAATGTACCACAAATAATTCTACTTTTACAGTACTGTAAAACCAGAAACTCACATGACACAAAACTTGTGTGATTGATAAAGGATGGCAACTTTCATGTCAAGAAACTTTCCTGAATTGTTAAAACCTTAGTGCCATGTCGATTGTATAATTCAATTATTTTGTGAGATGAAACTTTTTTAATCACTAAAAATTCTTGTTTTACAGGAGTAAGTCTCCCATTTGTCCCTTCTTGCCTCTTGGCTTTATCTAAAGCTCATTTTCTTGTGGACCCACGCAGTCGCAATAAGCTAATAGTGATCGTTGTTGCTATTTTGTGTGCACTTGTCTATCAAGCTCTGTATTCATAACTACACCTGAAAGCTGCATGTCGGCCCACTCACAGCTATCTAGTAAGCTGAGTGCAAGAAGGTTTTTAGCCCAGATGATTTTACCTATACTTTTGGCCCTTTTGGCTTTCAGGAGATCATATCATGCAACTTGCGTGATCTCTTCATTATCATAAAGGAGGTATCTAAAATGGCTTTGCAAATTAGAAAGATAAACAATGTGTCCATCTTTGATAACTCTTTTACACGTACCGGTAATCAAAGCAAAGGTTTACAATTCTGAAAAGTCTCCCCAATCTAATCGTCAGATTTCTTTGAATTTAGTTTGACATGTGGAAAATAATTTCTACTTCCAAATGCTGTACAGGTTGCTTTTGTCAAAAGTAGAAAAAAATACCCAATAACATGGAAATCATTTGAAGCAAATGTCAAATTCTAATGACCTTTTATTTTTGTTTTGTGAGGTATATGCCTGTTGTACACTCATATACTTTGGGTGCGTTTATCAACCAAATTTTTGGCTAGAATCAGGTTTCTCAAACGTCTTTCAGGCAAATTTAGAAGGTGATAAACGCAAAGCCTTTTTAAAAATTACTTCAGATGTGGGCATATCTAAAGACGCAAAAAAGGTGTGTTTAGAACGTGACATACAGCCAGAATCATGTTTCTGAGAGATGATAAACACAAAGCTGTTTTGAACCCAACATACAAATCGGACCTCCCATGGTAAATTTCCGGTTCGGAGGCTTGTGGGCGCCATGTGCTGTGTACAAGCATGAGTGTATAGTGTCTGCTTCCCGGGTCAAACGGCGCAAAGCAACTGTGCAGAGACAAGGCCTTTATTTTGAATCGTGAAGAGACAATAAACACGACATCCCGCAAATCACTTTCGATAGGGGTTTGATAGTGGGGTATGTTTGGTTGCGTTTATCAACCAAATTTTTGGCTAAAATCAGGTTTCTCAAACGTCTCAGGCAACTTTAGAAGGTGATAAATGCAAAGCCTTTTTTAAAGGGCTTTAGATATGGGCATATCTAAAGACGCAAAAAGGTGTGTTTTGAATGTGACATACAGCCAGAATCACGTATCTGAGAGATCGATAAACGCAAAGCTGTTTTGAAGCTCACATACAAGTAGGAATTCCCAGGCTAGTTTCCGGTTCGGAGAAATAGCGCTGAGCAGCTGCGAAGAGACAAGGCCTTTATTGTGAATTGTGAAGAGTCGATAAACGCGACTTCCCGCAAATCACGATCGTATAGTGGGGTTCGATAGTGGGGTACGATATGAACATATCTAGTGGCAAGCCCCGATAAACGCGCCCATAGTGGGGTAAGATATGTACATATCTAGTGGCAAGACCCAATAAACGCACCCTTCGATACAAGAGAGACTACATCAGTTGAATATGTGTCATAAAAATTTCTTTTTGAAACCATATTTCGAAAGACAAAAAATGAGTGCAAGGAAGCAAATTTAGTATGGTAAAATACTCAAATTTGATATGGTAAAAAATACTAATTTTGGAATAAGAACACACTGGATAAGATACAAATTAATTTATGCTGGCACTCACTGCAGAATCCATGAATAAAAAAAATCTTATACCGGTATTCGGTCACCTTGATATACAAATATGAGGATATTCGGTCGTCTTGTTGTACACAAATATCATGTTTCTAAACGTTGCAAGGAAGTGAAGTGAACAAAGTTGGTAATAATGTAATTTCTATATAAAACTATAAGATATATTTGGGTACTTTACTGCCCAAATATGATTATATTGGGCACCTCGCTGTCAAATCAAAGGATATTCAGGGATTTTGTTGCCAGATATGGAGATATTCAGGCACTCCACTGCCTGAAAACAAAAAAAATCCTGTTTCTAAATGTTGCAAGATAGCAGAGCAAGTTAAGAAAAACCCACTTTATTAACCTTTAATAAAATGATTTCCTCTAGAAGATACACAGCAGTTTCTAATGTTTTGTTATCACACAAAATTGACATGTAATATTCCAAAATTGATTTTTCATATAACTATATTTCTCTCTCAGCAACCCTAGAGATGTTTCGCAGCACCCCACGGTGGTCTAATCAACAATAACAAAAATATTATGATACAGTCACAAGTTTTTAAGTACCTTTGATGCTCAGTGGTAGTTGTTTCCAACTAGCATTGTTTTTCATTTCCCTACAGAAAATATTTCATCGTCATGTTTGCGTCAAAAATTGTTGTTTTGTGGAGCATGCAAGGGACTTTGTAATTTTGCTGTTGAAGAAATTATTTTCTATCATTTCAACTAGGTCTATTTTTCATTTCCCAGCAGATGTGACTTTTATCTTCCTGTTTGCTCCGAAAGGGTTATTTTGTGGTGCAAATAAAGGCAGAGCTGTGGGCATAGACCTGTAATGGATGGGCTGTGTGGGAATACTGAATGATTAAAGCCTTATGAAAGACCCAAGTATGTAGGATTACAAGATGGATTTCATGTAAACTTAGTATTTCATAAATCTCTGAATTCCATGAAGATGTTATGACTGTTTGGATGTACATGTATTTTTCATATCCCGGCCCACAGATATAATTTGATCTACATATTTTCTTCAAAAACAATTTCTTTGGGAGAGAGGCCTTTATAGTGTTACTATAATGCTGTGCTTCTAATGTTTATGTCTTATTTGATTTGTCTTCTACTCTAGTGTTGCTTTGATATGGTTTCATGATGATATTTAATGGTAATTGTGTCATATGATCTTCTTGGAGCTATAAGGGCTTTGAGTTAAAAACCCTTCTGGCTCTAGCTAAGGTTATGGAAACATTCCAATGAAAACTATGATTTATTATTCAGGTTTGCTTATTTGGGAAAAAAGGACCCATTGGTTGTCATTTTTGTCAATATTCCAATGAAATACATGAACAAGGATATGCTATTCCCTAAATAGTAATAATAATATGTTTTGATTAAAGAATGCTTTATATTTTTTATTGTGAGTCAAAGGACATTGACTCTGTCCTGAATGAGAAGTAAATGCCCTTCTGGCTTTTTAATGACAATTTTTTTTCCCTTCAAGTCTTATGGGTCCATAAAAGCAAAATTAAAGAAGATGCACTCAATTAAGAAGTTAACCTAGGCAATGAGCAACCACAAATTATATTATGAATAATTTGTTTTAATATAATTTACCTTATCAATCTTCTAATTAATACATTTTGAGAAAATGATCAAAACCATGATGTTTATTTTCATTTGCTCATACAGGTCTGTATAGTCCAAAAACGAGACACCAAGAAGATGTACGCCATGAAGTACATGAACAAGGCAATGTGCATCCGAAAAGATGCGGTCCGGAATGTTCTGAGGGAGCAAGAGATCCTCCAGGCCTTGGAGCATCCCTTCCTGGTCAATCTCTGGTTCACCTTCCAAGATGAAGAAGACATGTTCATGGTCGTCGATCTCCTCCTAGGGGGTGATCTCCGCTACCACATCCTGCAGGGAGTCAAGTTTGATGCCGAACGGGTCAAGCTTTATCTCTGTGAGATCACGCTGGCACTGGACTACCTCCGTACTCATCTCATCATTCATAGGTAGGTGCAATCAACATACAAATTTATGTACATTTTCCACTAGTACTGGTTGAGAGATTTCCAGAAATTGTCTGCTCAGAGAGAGAAGGGCAATAAACTGTATGTGAAATATAATGGGTAAATGTCCTGGCTCTCAGCAGGCTCTTGACTACCTGCACACAACTCATCATTCATAAGTCAGTTATACTTGACATACTGTACTTTTCAGTGTCTGTGAATTAAGGGGGAAAATTCTTGCATTTTATCTCTTGAGAGGCATAAGGGCGCTAACTCGTGCTTTAACATAGAGTCAATGCCCTTATGGATCTCAACAGATCAATACTAGTTTAAACAGAACATCCCCATGTAGGGGTCAGATTGCAGAGTTTGGGACATACATGTCACCAAAGAACGTGTCTTGAAGAAATTTTATGACTTTCTTGGAATGACTTTAATGATGTTGTTTGTCGTCTAGCGTTTCACATTGGGAATGTGCGGCATGACATAATTGCCCAAATCCTAGGGTTGTCATCTCCAAGTGCTGGGAATTGTGATAATAAAACACAAGTAATTGGGACGAGAACTTTAATATGGCTCGTGGACAGATGTTTGATCAAAGCAATTAATACAGTACCATGACATTGGTCGATATCAGTGTCTTCCATGTCAGTCTACAAGTTAGCTGAGGTAAATTAAGGTTGGAAGATCTGTATTTAGATACTTCATTGATGTATAAAAGCAAAAAGTATTTTTTTTTTGTTTCTCCAGAATTAGAATTATTGGATGCCAATTATAGGGCACCAGGTGTGACACAAATGGTACTATTTTGAAGTCTGGGACAAAATCATTTGCTTATATCGTCGCTGTTTTCACGAAGTGACGATAGTGAAAAAAAATTGCATTCACTTTGCATTACAATTTTCCTCACTACCGTCACTTCGTGAAAACAAGGACGATATAGGCAAATTAAGTCCCAACATTAAAGGGATCCGGTAACTTTGTCTCAGATTCTAAAACAAAATTCTGGATTTAGCTCATGATGCAATGATAATTATAAACCTTTAGGTCAGTCAGGAACCCCATGAATTTTACAAGCCGATCGCCTGTCTGATTATCAAGATATTTATGATTGGAATTACAAATTTTGAAAACCGTCTGCCTGGCGGTTTTTATTACACTACAATCTATTGGGGAAAACGAGTATGGTAAAACTGGTCACTCAAAGATTTTTACTTTTTTGAGGCACTTCTTGATCATTTTGAACCGCAATTTTTTTAGGGCTTCAATATTACACTATATCAGAGACACTGATAACACGTAGGGCCGTGTATCTCAGATTTAACAATGTTAAACGATCCCTTTAATTTTGAGGACAACATTAAATGGTAGGACTTAATATGCCACAGAATCATTGATTTGCTTACAGATCACAATATTTACACATGGCCCACCCAAAATTCCATTTGAAAAATTATATTCGATTATTTCATGAAACTTCAGTTTTGGTTCTTTTATTTTGAGGGGAGTTCCTAATTTCTTCTGGATATCTTTGAATATTTACCATTTTCTACTTGTGGCCTGTCAAGAGAGCTAAATTTAAACTAACAGTCATTTTTTTTGGAGAGAGATCATGACATCGAATGTGAAGGTGTCATATGTTATTGATTAAGCCATGCTGTCTCTCCTTAGAGTTGATCAATTTTATAATATTGTTTAATATTTGTCCTCTGTTTTTGAATTCTTCTTGTCATCACATTGGATCACATTGTAGAAGTAGTTTGCCCTGAAAGTAAAGAAAATAAGCCAAGGCTAGCACAACAACCTTTTTTACTCCTTCATTCTAAATGTCAAACTCAATTCTGTCTTCCTACCCACCCTTCTCCTGCAACTTTTCTCTGTTTCTTCCATCTTCATCGTCTGGGTGCTCCCTAAGCCTCGTTTAGACATGTTTGCTATTCAAGCCATCTCAAAAAGCACCATGACCAAAATATAATGTTGGTCTAACTGCAGAATGCCTGATATAATGTTTGAAGTTTAAGGCCATGTTCAGGGATAGGTTTAGGGTGAGGGTTCGGTTCTGTAGTCAGGATTAGGCTCAGTATCAGGGTTAGTACCTTCAGTCAAGGTTTAGGGTATTCTTACTCGTAATGTGGGGGTATTCTGCGGTCATTTCTAAATAATATAAGCACAATCCACATCACAAAATCTGTATATTATAATATACCTGTATTTAAACAAAACAAAAAATACCTGGGGACTTTGATGCAAACACCCCCCCCCCCTAAAAAAAAACCCCAATCATCTCCACTTCTATTCATGTACACATTGATGTTGTTATTGTACGACACCTATTTTGGCAGCAATTGCTCTGCTGCCCATAATATGTACCCTATGCTAACCAAATATTTTACTTCAAGCCATGACCCTAACTCTAACCCTACCTGTAAACTTAAAATCCAAATGCAACCATTACCCTAACCCTATACATCTATCTCTGACAAAAAACGAAGCCAAGAGCATATGTCAGGCAATTTTTGAATGATGTTTAGGGTCTCATGTCTGAACGAGGCTTTATGAGTATCCTTTCTAGAGCTGCCCATCCTCTATTGCCCCCATGCAAATCCTTTTTAAGCAAACATTAGAACTGCTGTTCAAAGATACTACTTTCAACTTGACCTTTCAAGCTTCATTACAGACCAACAACGTAGACTGAACATTATCAACACTCCAACATGTTCTCTACGGTAAAGAAGATAGACGCAACAATGATGGCATAAGATGATACCTCGCTTGAAATGAAAACGCTCTGTAGTTGTATGCATCTTTATCACAAGAATCAATGACATCACAAAGAACTCATGGTTGTATTTGTGTCTTGTATTTTTGTGATATGGTCAACTCTTCAATATTTTCTTCAAAGAGGGGCGGGCAGGGCAATGATGGGATAATTTTATAAAATTCTCTCACTTGCTTTCTTTTAAAAATTTTGTCTTTATAATAAGGTATTATCTTTTGTTGTCTACACAGAAAGCAGATCCTATTTGGAAACCGCCAATTATCAATTTCTCAATATTACCGGTATGTAATGTTTTTGAGGGTTTACATTGGAAACCCTGGCCGAATCCATACCAAAGTTCTAATTAATTGATGACGTCAATTCCAAGGAACTTGTGTTTCCCCTTCAAGTGCTTTGCAAACCTCCTAAATTATGAACCTTGATGAGCCTGTCATCAGATAATCTTACGCAAAGATAAATAGAGATAGATAGTTAATAAAAAAAAAATAAATAAACTGAGCGTGTCTTTGATTATGGCTGTCTCAGGCATGCATGACTTCACACATATTTATGAGAGAGAGAGAGAGAGAGAGAGAGAGAGAGAGCATCGAATTGGCAACCTACGTTCCGGCAGACCGACTCCAGAAGATTATCTAAATGTGTCCAGTAATTCAGCTGTGCAAACAGCATGTCCAGCTAGAAAATGGTGACTAGAAAATTGATTTTGTGTGTGTGTGCATTCTCCTACCACCCCCCCCCCCC
>BEXV01002384.1:35314-53050 GCA_003118195.1 Hemicentrotus pulcherrimus
GGGGGGGGGGGGGGGTACAGTGACTATCTTCACTCCCTCTGGCAGTTATTGTGTCTGTCATTGGAGAAAATAGTTTATAATGATCTAGGGTTATTGAAATCCAGTATTACGGAGGTATAACACAAATTCTGTTATTTTCCTATATTTCTGATGATTCTGTTGATCATCTACAGTAGATGTAGATGTATTATTCTACATATACATATTTCAGTGTAGGAGAAACAATATATATATATTCATGGTTTGCAGAGTATTCACATTCAATATTATTTGAGAAATCAAGCAATAAGTTTTGTTTTCTTATTTCATTTTCTTTTTAAGGGGGTTGATCGCATAGACTACCCATGGATGTAGAAGTACTGATCTGTCTGTGATGGTAGAACAAATAAGATGTTTTCATTATATTTTTAATAAAACAAAAAATAAAATCTTATCTAGTGAGATTAGGTTATTTCTGTTTCTTTTGCAGTGATTGCTTTCACTATCTGTAGTAGATGTGGAAGTACTTTGCTGTTTATCATATTAGAAAATAAGAGATGTATTCATGGTTTGAGGTTATCCTTATCCAGTGTTATAGAAGAATAAGACGCATGTTTTGTTCATCCCTCTCTCTCTCTCTCTCTCGATTTTTCTCTCTTTCTCTATCTCAAGTTGATTGTGTGGACTATCTTTAGTAGATGTTGAAAGCCTATCTTTCTTGGAGAAAAAAAAAATGAGATTCAGTTGTGGCTTTTGATTTCCAAATCCATACGATTCGAAAGTATAGATATCGTATTTATATTATCTGTCTTTATGAGCAGTGGACCCAGGTTCAACTGCAGCTTTCTCTTTACCATGTTTAGGTCACCACTTTCTTCAAATTTCTGTTGGGTATTTTCTCAAAACATGGTGAATTTATTCATACTATGTTTGCTTTCTTGCTTAAAGAAATGATATCAACAATGTTTAGTGCCTCTCCATGGCTTAATTATTTGTGATGCCATTCATGTAAACTTTTTATAGAGTAGAGATTTTGTAGAGGCAATGGCCATCAGAAAATTGTTTAGCCAATGACTATTGAAATATGCAATCCTTATGATTTAATGCAGAAGTAAAGCATTCACCAGAGCTTTGGATCGCAAACTAATCACATCACGTCTTCAGAAATTCAAACATTTCACTGCGCTTGTACATACTCCAAGCAAACTTCATATGCAATGAGCTACAGCTCGTTCCATACCTCATGGGGGAACTTGCGGAGGTATTTTTGTGTGTAAATGAACTGCAAGAAAGGATTGAAAAAGAAGAAGCTGCATGCAAGAAAGGCCTTTGACATTCTCAATATTTGTAAGTTATAAGACCAATAATGCTTACATTATAAGTTAATAAATGCAACAGCTTGTAACGCATTTATATATAAAGAAGCCTTTATGTGATCCCAACCAGATGTGACCAACGAGCCAAAATGAGTATCCTATTTAACCTCATAATTCAACAAACTCCCTCGCAAACTTTATGGCATTTGATAGATTCTGTGTAATGTATCGCATTGCCTTAGGTTTGGAAATAATATGACCGGTGAACATAATTTAGTGTCATAAATCATGTACAGTCAAACCTGCTTTAGTGACCACCTGTCTACAAAGACCACCTGTCTACAAAGGCCACATTTGTTGTTTCCCTTGAAAATGGTTTCTCATTGAATCATGTTCTAAAGGAACCTGTCTACAAAGACCACCTGTCTACAAAGGCCACTTTTTGTGTTCCCCTTGGGTGGTCGCTATAGACAGGTTTGACTGTATCATGAAACTAGGATATCATCTGTTCAGAGCGAGAAGCTCTTTAACTCTGTCTTAAAAAATATGATTTAAAGGGAGGCTTTACTACTTCAGCCAGAAGGGATTAGACCGTACAGCGAGCCAGCGAGGTCACTGTGACAGGTGGCTATCCCATTAACTCAGCTCTCATTTAACATAAGAAAAAGAGGATCATGGGGGACCAACAGGCACCGATTAGGGAAGTTTTCTATATAGAGGGAGCAAGTAGCTACAAGTTTGACGGTGTGCCGTAAACACCCTTCTGGCTCTTAACAGATGGTATGATGCGAGAACATCATTATCAGTTCATTGTGATCTGAGGATAAGATATGATACAGATATTGACTGATAGGGTGTGTAGGACTGCAGACAGGAGTTATATTTCCCCCAAGGGGTTGTATTTTAACCAAGAGTGCAGCACTGAGGGAAAATTTAACTCCTGTGCAGTCAAAATGTATTATGAGGATAGTTGTCTTGCTTTTTTCTTGAGCCATCTAGCCTGCTGCGTCAAATGCGCGTGGCTAAGACAATGCAGTCAATGGGTATATTCTTGTCCGCGCAGGGTTGCTTGGATACGGTATGATGTAAAATATACTCATTTGACCGGGTGGTCAATATCACATGATGAGCTGTGGACCAATTAAAAACTATTTATCTAATTTATCAACCTGTCAAGACTTGATAGATATCAAACTATAATTTTGTAAGCTCCATTGATTGATGGATAGCCATTTTATGGTGAAGGGATCCTGTAACTTTGTTTCAGATCCTTAAACAAAATCCTTGATTTAGCTCATGCTACTAACATAATTATAAAACTTTAGGTCATTCAGGAATCCCATGGCTTTTACAAGCCTGTCTGATTATCAAGATTTTAATGATTTAAAATAGAAATTTCATTTTGCATTTCAAATGGTTTTCATAACACTACAGTCTATTGGGGAAATGAGTATTGTAAATCCGGTCACTCAAAGATTTTTACTTTTTTTAGGCACTTCATGATAATTATGAAGCGCAATTTTGTTGGGGCTTCAATATTACACCGTATCACAGACACTGATAACACGTAGGGCCATGCATCTCAGATTTAACATTGTTAAAAGATGCCTTTAAGGCTGAGAAACCATGTAAGGGTAAAGATATATCTTTCAGCCTTTATCAAGAAGTTTTATGACTGATTTTTAATGCCTTAATTTAAAAGGCCATTGTTCCTCTAGCTTTGATCCTAAGACCATCTGGTTTCTAAATCTATGATCTACCCACTAAGTCATCATTATCTGTCACAAAGACAGGTAATAATATCTTTTATTTGTATAATTTTAAAGGGTATGTCCTATACTGATTCTAATATACATTCCTGTTTGTGACAAACATGGAATGAACATCATATTATAATTTTGAAAAACCAAGAAATATCTCAATACTGTATTGGTTTCAGTTATAATGCTGACACAAACAGGATGTCTAAAATATTTTTTAACATTCTCTTATAAATACTATACTAACAATAAGATTGTTTTTCTTCTTTTCCAATAATTTATGTTAATTTTCTTGTTGTTTTTGGAATTTTAAAGAGTTTTCTACTTCAAGCCAGTTCTATTGATTCCTTGCTTCAAGCAAGTTGGTTTGTTATGCCACATGTGTAGATTTTCAGCAGTGTAATACGATTCCTTTTCCAAATAGTGCAAATACCACTAAGAAAATATTCCTTCTAGCATCAAGGTCAAAGGTCACCATCCAATTATCTGCATTTGCAGTAATAGAGGAGATGGGCCTGACTGACTGACTTGTCTTAAAAAGCGCCCTTAAGACAAGCTGGCTCGCAAAGCAGTTTGTTATCTTTGATAGGAAGTAGGAAATCAAATTATGGTCTGTTTGTCAAATTTGTTAGCGCAAGTCTCACGTGGCTCTGATAATGTTTTACCCCCAGCATAATTGATCGTAGAGGGAATGTCCCTTGCTTGTCATTTGCCTATGAAATAGCTTGGTCCAATAAGAAAACAAACCTACAAATGAATTATGATGTGATTATGAGACATTAATTAATAGCCATCATCACATGAGAAATATATGATGACGTTTCGGAGTAAATACTAAATGATAGTAATATAAAGTTATAATGGAAATAATTTCGTCCTGAAATTGGCTAAAATTTGTCAAATTAGGTATTTGATTGATAAGAAATAACAATTACGATCCTGTTGATTATATTTGAAATCAAGATAAATGCCACACCATGTTCTTAAAATCTACTTTTGAAGGCTAATAGTCTTGAAAATAGACTTAAAATTTGGTGCTCCAGGCTTCAAGTTGATGCTGAATTCTCAACTGATATCTGTGCACCTTTGAATAATTGAAGAATTATCAAATGTTCTTAACATTTTTACAATTGAAACCCACGCAAGAATTGCATATTCATAATTTATCTTAAAATAATACTTTAGGCTGCCAAAGAATTAAAACAAAAAAAAAATCCTGTAAATTTATTTAGTTCTTTATAGCCCATATCATGCTAAAAGGCATCACATCATGCCAAGAACGTCTTCATTGATATACCTCTTGTACATTTTTAAAAGAAACCTTGTACATCAAAGGGCAGTAATACATCTCCTTTTTCAGAATACCTACACTTATTCTTTGGGGAGAGGTTTCCTTTAAGAGTTAGGGCAAATAAATAATGCTGCACACTTTATTGGCGAGGTCTCACTCACTCGCTCCCACCCCCCTTCCCCCATTCTCTCTCTCTCTCTCTCTCTCTCTCTCTCTCGCTCTCTGCTGTCTGTCTTTATCTCTTCCCCCTCTTTTTTGTTTTCCTTCTGTCTCTTTTTATCATTCTCTCTTCTCTCCTACAAAGTTTTATCTTGTGCTTTCTGGGAAAGGGCAGCTTTTGTTCACATCTAAAGGTATGCAGAACAACATGCATTACAACATAACCCCCAAGGGTTTCTTCTCTTTTCTGCCTCCTTCCACAGTGAGGTAATATATCTCGTCGCCATTTTCACGAACCGGCACGCGCCGTTATAAGTCAATGGGCTGTACCGGTTCGTGAAAATATCTTTGCGCTTACAAGACCTAGACGACGCGACACAGGCGGTTGTGCCGGTTCGTGAAAATAAAATACGCGCTAAGACAGCGCGAGCACTTTTGTCTTGCGCGTAAAGTTACATAGGAAAAACGACACAGTGGCTTGTGCCGGTTCGTGAAATATATTTTTGCTACGTAAACAGCAAAATAATATTTTCACAAACCGGCACGAGAGTCCAAAGCTAATATTAATAGTAATTGTCATTATGCTTAACAAATGGAATGTATAGAAAATACAGAATATTTTCCTTTCATTGATATGTATTTTGTGATATAAAATTTGACATTTGGGCTGTGCCGGTTCGTGAAAACGGCAACGATCTGTTATGGTTGCCCCATTTTTATTTCAATGGTGGTGTTTGTGTTTGTGTTTTTTGTCTATTGGTGTATGAGCAGAATATCCCCATGTATCTTTACTTACATGAGGGTATGTTACTAGTGGGGGTAATACATGCTAATTGCTTAAGCATGTTACCCCTACCCCATATCCATTCCCCCTTCCCCCTTCCCTCTCTCTGTTTGTCTCGTGTCTTCTTTGTTATTTTTTTAAATTTTAAGGTAAAATATCTTTTACAGGTGCCCTGTTTTGATTTCCAATTGTGGTGTGTGTAGTTCTGTATCTTGTGCTTTGTGTGAGGAGAGGGCAAGCTCGAAGGGATACGGGCTGTAGGTAAACACAGGAGTCGTAATTCAAGTGTCAATCAATAAAAACTAGAGCCATTCTACCTGCCCAAGTGCGCTTTTTGTCAGAGCCTGAAATGAACACTTGCATCTAATTGCATTTTTTTCACTCACGCCAGTCTCTTGTTCAAACTGCAAGATTATCAAAGGAAATAAAAGAAAAATCGCTTCTAAGATTTCATGGAAGAACTTGAGTTTTTGGTTGTCATGCAGACAGCCATTTTTGCTGCCCTACATCCAGGTGATATGTGGGGGACATGTCATGGTAATGAAGATGTTATTTTGTCAGTCAATAACCTGACATTTGCTCTGGTGAAATTTATTTCATCAGAGATACAGGGTTAGGGTTAGGATTTCAGTTGAGTTTAAGGTTAGGTGTATTGGGTCGAGGGTTGAAGGTAAGTATTGAGTAAGTGTCTAGGATGTTAGATAGGGAGCAATTGCCATTGGAGCATGCGTCATAGAACCTGCTATTCATCGGTAAGATAGTCTTGGGAATGGAGGGTACTGAATGCAGGCAGTTATCAAGTTTACAGGCTCAGTGATAAGGTCATGATATGAAAAGTACATTAAAGCCTGCTGCTATAAATACAGTATATATCCTGTTGGTATTTGATGTTACCTATACCTTGAAGACAAGTGCATGGAACAATCCAGCACATATGTGATAAGAGAAATCCATAAAAAGAAATCCAGTGATAATGGTTTCCCTGTTTAAATTTTTATTCATCCATGTCTGATCAGTGCATTTATTGAATTCTTGAGATTTTTGTGAACTATAGAATAAACTCCTGATCATCCTTGAGCCTGGATTCAAGACTAGAAGTGGTAGTCTAGAATCCATGATATACTCCGTCTAGGTATTCTTCTTGACTGGAGGGAGATCAATGCCTTTATTAAAATATTGACGTCCTTGTTTATATCCATACACTGCAGCATTCCATCTCTGTCCCCCATTGCCTGTGGATCTTCTAAATGTTTTTAACTTGCTTCTATGCATTCCTTCTACCATTTAAGAGAAGATTCAGTTCTTGAACTTGAACCTGATTTTTTTAAATTATCCAATACAATAATAATAGGTATAAATAGTCTTATACCATAACAGAAAATAATAAAATGAAACTATAAATGGCGTGAATGCCAATACAACTTGGTACCTTTGAACATATGAAAAACACTGCTTCGGCCTATAGAATAAACAAATATATTTGAAATATTACATGTTGTAAAGCTAATTACCAACAAAACTAGAATACAATTGTATAAAAGGATGAAAAAAGTCAAATATCAAATACCCAGCCTTTTCTAATATATTACTAATGTCAAAGGCGCTCTATAAGAGCTAACCCGAAACAAGATGTGGATGACTTTTTCCACACTGTAAGTGGAAGATCATACCATAAAGAATTAACTGCCTACATATAAAACTTAAAACTTTGATTTGCTATTCTGACTTTTGGGTATATTCAAATGATTTGTTTCCTGTTGCCTTCTACAATACTTGTACTGAATGAAAGAGCAATATTGAATGATTGAATGAGGCAACATTCCATTTACTAATTCATACATGAAACTCTAAATACTAAGTTTGTGCAGTTGGTTCACATTCAAGATCTGTAACTTTTTAACAATTGTTTTGAATATGCTATTATTGAACTAAATGTGGTACTAGCATATACAGTGTGAGTCAAAAAAAAGTTTACACCAAGAAGATTGCCATTATTTAAAAAAAAATCATTGAAGAGCTGTAAATTGTTATACATCTTGTGAAAGAGTGTTTTATCCCGCATCATTTGGTATCATTTTGTGTGGTATGTGTTCATGCTTGGATGAACAGGAGGCATTGCTTGCGAGAGTGCAAAAATCGTCTTGCGCCAAAGATGCTTATATAATGTTTGAATTAAAAAATTGGGATTTGGGTATTAATTCGGCTAATGCAGATCCAAATAACATCCCTAACAAAATAAATCATGCCACAAATATCAAATATAGAATATCAACGAAATTTGTGCCCCCGTGTGTGTCTGTGTGGGACCTAAATTTGCTTCTGCAAAAAGCATACCGTATTTGCCGGCGATAACGCCGCACCCTCGTATAGGCCGCACCCCGATTTTGACCTTTAGAAAATAAATAGATTGGGAGCCGAAACCAGCGCCTTAGACCGCGTGGCTATCCTGCACCGATGCCTTAGTCTGCAGTTTTTTGTGATGTATACATTAAAATGGATTGAAAACAGCGATTTGCGTGCTGGATACTTCTTATTTTACTTTTGCAATGCATTGGCACGAACTTTTATCAAGATCTATCGGCAGATGTTGTTTTTGGAAGATTATTTGCGTCTTCATGTCAACAATGCCAGGTAAAATTGTCGGTAAGATGTGTGGAAATGTCCTGTTCCATAGTGGTATAGTTTTTGTACCATTCATAGTCCCATATGTGCAAATTTGTGCTGGTTTTGACTTGATTTTTAATTTTTTTTTTACTCTGTCGCCGTATATACGCCGCACCCCGACTTTTAGATTTTTTCTCTCCCGAAAATACTGCGGCGTTTACGCCGGCAAATCCGGTCTGCAATTCATTATCTCACTCCCTAATCCCAACATAATACATACTGAAGGCATCACTTTGGCGCAGGGCGATTTTTGCACTCTCGCAAACAATGCCTCATGTTAATCCAAGCGTGAACACATACCACACAAAAATGATACCAAATGATTTGGGATAAAACACCCATTCATAAGACGTATAACGATTTACTGTTCATAGATGATTTTTTTAATAATTAGCAATTTCATAGGTGTAAACTTTTTTTTGACTCGCACGGTAGAACCATTTTGATTTAACAGTATATATTTTAGATTGTTGTTTTTGCTACTCCATACCTCAATTCCACAAGTAATGTGAGGCTGCACCAAGGTTTTGTATGATCAAATTGAAATTTTCTGAGGCACAACATTTCTGAGTCTATAAATGATACAATTTTCTTCCAAATAGATTTTTGTTTATTCTGTTTCAATATGGGTTTTTCCTGTTAAATGTTTATCAATATTGAAACCATAGGATATTCGACTTCCACTGATAAGCATGTAGATTGTTTTTGACAAATTAATTGTGAGTTTATTTGCATTTCACCAGTTTGATACCTTGTCAAAATGTTTATGGAAACATATGAAACAATTTTGAGCCATCAGCAAAGAGTCTAAAACTGAAGAAATCTGTTCAGTCTTGCAAATTATTGATTTAGATTAAGAAGAGTGTTGGTCCTAAAACAGATCCTTGTGGCGGTACACCACATGTCTTTATCTTCCTTGGGGAGTTTACCGCACCATATTTCACAAATTGAGATGTATTGAGCAAATCATTTTTAACCACATCAGAGGCAATCCCCTAATTCCACAGCATTCAAGTTTTCCACTCCATTGGCTTTCAATGCATTCAAGTTTGTTTTTTGACAAGAAAATCACTCAAAAACCATAGTTATGCTGATAGTAATGATGGATAACTATATGCCTGAACTGCCATGTACATCCCACGGTGTTGAATACATGGAAGACACTTTAATACCATTGGGATAACTTTTAGACAAATGAAAATTAGCCTTAGCACACATTCTGCTTGTTCTCTCTGGTAAAGACTACAAATATTTTGGGAGCTTTCTCATTTTTTTGATAATCAGCTTGGAAGAATATTGTAGTAAAAATGTCCCCTGAATAGGATTGCTCTTTAAATGACCTCATTTTGAAAATATTATGAAAAATAGCTAAAAAGTTTGGACAAAACGTCATGGCACATGTTTGTGCAGTTTGCAACTGCATGTGATTTTCAGGAAGATTGAGTCAACTTCTTTTAATTTCGATCATTCCAAAAATGGTAATATAGCCGACACGAAAAAGCCAACAAAAAAGCCACCATCGGCATTGGCACTATTTTGTTTTTTCACTGGCTTTCAACGGCTGGTTCAAATTATCTAATATTTGTGGTGGTACACAAGTATTAGAAATTGTTATATTTATGGATATTTCAGCCATCTCTGAACCGATTTTGATCAAACAAAGATGATTCTGTTGTTTAAATTGTATGTTCTTTCAAATTTGACAGTCAATTTTTCATGATCTCACCAAAAAAATTATTTTGTGTAGCGCCCTCTGCAACAGAACTCAACTATCCCTTTAAGCATGATTAACCTTCCACAATTGCTTCATGACAATTTTTTTAAACAATGTAATCCCATGCATGCCCAGTACTCGGCCTACTCCTCAAACATAAATCTTGTGAAGATCTCAGAGCATAGTTGATTTGATAGATTCCTCTGTGATTTAGTTTCTTTCATAATCAATTTCCTTCAGCATGAGAAAGAGCTAGAACATCTACTACTGCTGAGTCATAAACAGCTGAAAATAAATGTTCTTGTGGTTGTGAATATAATTTCTCATTAGGTTTCAAGGTCATTGCTGAACATTTAGTTAGATTCCAGAAGCTGAGTAGGTCTTCAGAATAGTGTTTGATTAGGTCTATTCATGATGAAGCCTTTTAACATTTTGCTTTTTTTCAAGCGCAATTAATACTGACATGAGCGAGCACATTTGAGCACTCACAGGTACACAGTTTATTGTATTCATCAGAGTCTGTAATTTATTAGCACATGCATTCCATTTTTGTAATAATAATGATAATAATTCCACTTTATATAGCGCTTAATACATCTATGATGTCTCTAAGCGCTTTACAGATGTACCATTACCTCGGTCATTGGAATCAATACCTTTCCGCACACAGTGTGTGCACAATCTCCCCTCCCTGGGGACCATTCCAGCCAGGTGTTGCATGACGCTCAAAAACTGTTTGACTAACAATGACGGCCGCATCCTATACCGGGCACCCGTTTAACACCTGGGTGGAGAGTAGCAAGTGCAGGTTAATATCTTGCCAAAGGATATTAGTGTTGTGTCTGGATTTGAACCCTCGACCTTTGCATCTCCAGTCAAGTACCTTAAACCACTCGACCATGACACTCCTGTATTGAATATTTCTGTACTCATATTGAATATTAACTGTATTTGATATCCTTTCGCCTGTGGATCTTGTGTTGGTTAAAAACATAAAGCTATTTTTGTACTGTATATTGATTTAGAAATGAATTTCACCCAAAAAGGACTATTATTATGCATGTAGGCTTGCACTCACTCACATAAAAGTACATTATCTATTAGGGTGTAGGCTTAAAGCGAGACATTAAATAACAAGATTTGCATCTTGCATAGGTTTTTAAAGCAAACATTACATTGTAGCAATTGAATTTTCACCATGTCTTAAAATTTATATATTGAAAATAAATTACAAGCAGTTTGGTTGTAATTCATTTTCAATTTATTGTGGAGTGTATTTGTTTACCATAAGGAGCTAAGGAGAAATCTCAAATGCGTGATAAATGACCTCATTACTCTGACGTTTTTCAAATGTCATCTCTATAAAACAGTCGCTAGACAGGATTAATGATTAAACTGTATTCCCGTAGCAACGTTGCAACACTTTATGAACTAAAGTGTTAAACCAATGTTTAAAAGGGCCAAAGAGTGGATCTGGCACTTTCTAAATGTTAATTGCATCTCACTTTTTAAATATTATGATAGTGTTAGAAAGGTAACATCAAGCATGTTAAAAATAGTATAAATTACCATTTCTGAGGAGCTGTCACTGTTCTGAACTGCTAAATCATTGCTAAAATATGAGTAATCACCCTCCTAGCTCTGCAGAGATACAATGATATTTATGATTTTAGAGTGAGGATTCTTGTTTCTTTTTTTACGGCGTGTATATCAAGACTTCCTTTAAATACTACCTCCAAAAGAAAATGTTGCAATGGTTATTTATTGAACTTTTCTTCCTAAACATTCTACGATTGTAGATTAAGCTACAAGCCGGTCTTAAGGACACTCTGCATGGCTAATTATCTTGCCTGACAACCATTGAGTAGCTCTAGAGCTGCATTATCCTCCTCCTCCAATATGTTTGTTTTCGAAATATTCTAGGATGTGCAAGGAGCAGAGGAAGAACGCTTTTGAGTGATCTCTGCGGAGGACACATTCCATACACGTTACCGTATGACAGCATGTGTGATTTAAGGCTTGTTGACAGAGTGATATATGCCGATATATGTTGGTTCCTTTCGGTTGTTAACCTAGATTCATCAGCTAGATTTTTACTGTTTGCAGATGCTTATCTCATAAGTAAAGCACAGCATAAGACAAGATCATATTTAAAGTAGAATTGGATGATAATGATAATGATGATTATTTATCAAATCATTAAAAACATGCATTATCTCATTTGTTAAACCTAGCAAGTGTAGACTCCATACCAGATACTTTTGTCCAGGAAGCCAATACAGCTTCATATGACTTCATATGGAGGGACGCAAAGTGATAGTAACAAATTACAAAGAAGGGGATTTGAAAATGTCATGTATTATAAAGTAAATGTTACAAGTACAAAGAGTTGAGTGGGTTATGAGGCTTGTTCTTATTTTATAAAGGATGGAAATCCATATACATGGAATTTCTGAAACCCTTTGGAAAGGAACTTAATTATTTTTGTAACATCAAAGTATCATGTTTGCAAGTGAAAGACTCAAACTGGTGTTTTGCAGTAATGTTTATTAAAAAGAAAATATTGTAAAAATAGATATTTGTCATGGCAAATATAAATATCACTTTATACAAAATGGAAAGATGATGGTGATGATAGTGATGATTATGGTGATAATGATGGTGATGATGATGGTGATGATGATGATGTTGATGGTGGGTTCATGAAATACAGCCTTGAAGGTTTTTGTAACCTTTAAAAGATCTTGATCTTATACCTTGTTCATAAGTTTTTGCTATTAAAAAATTAGAAAATATTGCTGATTTTTGCAGGTAACAGATGTATCACCCATGATAATGTATTTGTTTATTTTTTTTTTTATATCATAGTCACCATAAGCAACAACAAAAATACTGGCATAATTTTGCATGATCTTTATGATCTTTCAAACTCTCTGTTTCTTATTTACCATTTTGAAACTATTGATTCTTTTTCGTAGAGAAAAGGATATGCTTTGATATCAGCCTTTCAGTTATATATTGTTGAACAATATTGATGGTAAGTGGTGGTCTCTGCAAGTGAAAGAAATTCTAAGGCTACTTCTGACCTCACTTTCAAAATACAAAAGTGATCTAAACTGAAAGCCAATAAATTGCAGTTGGTCTCTATTCAAGTGTTCCTTGCAGTGAATAGTTTCACTTGTTCTTTTTATGAAATGTATAGAAACACACATTACCGAGAAGTAGAGCTGAGTCTTTTTTTTAGCTTCCTGATATGGCATTTGAAACACTGAATGAACCTGATGATGTAGCTGTTTTTTTCAACCAGTCATTTCATAGGAATTGCTGCATCTTTTCCTTTGAGGTGAAGAGATGAAATTATATCCCAAGATGGCATTTTGAATTCTCACAAAAATGCCCCTTGCCATTCCTCTCCTAGCTGTGAATTCATACAACTTGAGGTTGAACTAGAAATAAAATGCCTCAGCCATGTTCAAACATATTTTACATCACACGCCCAGAATATAACCTTTCACATTTCTGAATTCTTTCTCATGAGCTCTCTTGCACTTGGATGTTTTGTTTTAAATCATACACAAGGGATTTAATGCTCTGCACTTCAAAACGATTTTGTGTATATAGGCTGCATTGTTTATAAGCATCATGCATGCAGGAAATAAGTGCTCTTTTTCGCTACGTTTTGGGAGTAACAAATGAACCTGGGAAAAGAAATGAAATTCGATGGCAAGGACAGTATTGATTGAGTTTGGATTGAAGTTTAATGTGTGGAAAAAAATGGCATTCTGGGGGTGTTTCTTGCTCTGTGATTTTGGCCTCAACCTGAGCCAGGAACATAATTACTCTCATTGTGTAGAAGGGTAAAGAGTTATGATAAACAGGTGCTAATGATATGGGCATACTGGAAAAAAGCATGTGGAGGAGTCTATTTTGAAACAAGGCAGGTATTGATAAACACCATCTCAACCCTGCCCCATCCCTTTCTTTATTTCTCTAGCCCTTTCTCTTCCCTCTTTCTTTCTTCTTTCTTCTTTTCCTCCCCTCTGTCCCTTCTCTTGCCTGGCACTTTTTGGCTTTGCTTTCTTTCTCATCCTCTCTCCCTCTTTGCCTCTCTCTCTCTCTCTCTCTCTCTTTGTCTCTCTCCCTTTCTTTCACCTCCTGTGTTCTCCCCACACTCTCCCCTCTCTCTCCACGTTTCCCTTTCTATTTCTGTTACGTTTTCTATATTTTGGTATGTCATGGTCCCTCCATCATGGTCTCACTGTTGCTTTCACTCATTCTATCTCTGTCTTTCTCTGTCTGTAACTCTCTCTGTGGCGCTGTCTCTCACATTTTCTGGCTTGCAATTTTTCACTTGGAATTTTTTCAATGCTGCTTGGCTTTCTCGCATTCCGTTTTGTTCTCCCATTTTCTTTTCCCCTAAAACGTACCATACAATATTCATCCTAATTGCCCTGTAGCGCTGATATATTGAACAATTTCAAGTAGATTTTGCATGCTAGCCACTGAAAAATTATGATGTGCCCTGAGAGAAATGCTATATAGAATTAGAGAGGAGGATAGGTATTCTATAAATAATCATATTTTTCTTGATCTGTAATTTCATCAATCTGATTAAAATTGGGCTGCATGATAACAAGGGATTTGGTAACCCTTTTCCCTGAATTTGTTCTACAAAAGAGGGGAGTTCATAGGGAGATAGACTTACAGAGAGGCAGAGAGATCAAGATGTCTGATTGTATGTATTTATCACAATCACAGTGGATGCAGAGAATGAGTTGTATGGAGTTTTGAAAGGAAAAACACAACGTATTAGGAGAGAGAGAGAATACAATGATAGGAGATTGAGGAAATATTTATGTAGAGAACAGATAAAAAGAAGAAATATTACCAATACGCTGCAGCCAGTTGTGATGACTTTGTTTCTGTGTCTAGATCAATCATGCTACCCCTTTAAAAGTCACCTAGAATGCAAATATGTAAGCAGTCAATACAATCTCCATTCCCACACATATGTGTTTGAGAGCTCCTCTTTTTTAACAAGTTGCATTGCGATTGCTGTGCTTGCAGACAGAAGCTGTTATGTTTGATGAAGGAAATTGAAATCAATTGTAAATCAACAAAACCTGTAGACTTCCCACAACTGTCTCGGAGGGCATGTACGTTAAGGGCACTCTTCACTCTCACTCCAGCAGGTCATGTGTTGTATCGTACAAAGATGCATGACAATTTCTTACTCTTGAAACAAACATTTGTCCTGCCCCATCGATTGGCTATAACTCTGCTTGAAGGAGGGAGAAAGCATTATCGAATTTGACTCCCATTGACTTGGTAATTGGCTTTTTGTTGAAGGGGGAGGGTGACTGATAGTTGCCTCTCCAGAATGCATTTTAGGATTCTGTTTCAGAGATTCTAGCTAGCTGTCCCAATGGAGTTTGCTTCTCACGCTTTTTTTCTACTCCTNAGAACAAAGATGAAGCACCACTTTCCAAACCCTCTCTTCATCATCATCAGTTAGCTTGATCTGCAAGCTTGAACAAGCTCATATTACTAGCTTGCTCTGCTGTGAGCTTGTTTCAAGCTTGTTACTAGCTTCGACTGTTCCAAAAAATGCAAATGAGATTATCAGTCGGCCAATCAGGACAGAGGAAATATATTTCCAGGCCAACAAATCTGCAAGCTTGCGCAAGCTGGTAAAATGCAAATGAGGCAGCTTTTCAGCCAATCAAAAGAGAGAAGCGTGCAAGCTTGTGCAAGCTTACCAGCATTTAAATATTGCAACTTTTTCCTGTGTTTCACCTCTTTTTCACGTTGAGAGCCTTTTTCAAAGGGTTATTCCACTACATAAGATCTGTATTATTATTATATTTTTATATGACTATACAATCATTCCATATTTTAGACCTCATTAGCAAAGAATCAAATTCTTTGAGATAGTTATTGACTTAAACAAGTGTACTTACATGCATACATTTAAACAAAAATTTTATTGTGACTTTAATTTGGTCATAGATGAGGGTTTTCCAAAGCATCTGACATACACATAGGGAAACTGTACTATGCAAAAGAGATAATGCAAATACTCAAACAATTTAGTAATAATTTAAGAAATTAAAAAAACACTGTAATGTAGCACACTGAACACTGGGAAATTGGGATCATTAATTTGATTTATCTGTATTATGATTATATGGTTGTGTAAAAGGTTGGCCAGACTCTTGGCCTGCAAGAGATTGCGCCCCTTCAAGCTCTGCAAACTTGCTGCGAGCTTGCAGGACGTACACTTGTTGGCCTGCAAGATTGCAAATGCTTTAGATTGCGCTCCTGCAAGCTTACAGGGCATGTCTTCTTTGCCTGCAAGTTTGCAAGAGCTTTAGTTGGCGCCCCTGTGAGCTCTGCAAGCTTGCAGGGCATACAATGTCTGCCTGCAAGCTTGCAGCGAGTTCTGCTTGCATAAATCTGTATTGCAAGCTTAACTTTCTAGAAAGGAGTGAGGCGTATAACTGCAATTGATTGAATCATGCCATTGTATATAATGGCAGCAGGTTAAAGAGGGCGGTTTGCATACAAAGTGACCTGGGACACTGTTCTTCATGCCCGATGGACACAAGTTCACACTAGATTAGCCCAGATGGCTAGCTATGATGTAGCAGGTATTATGAGCAGAAGTCATGCATAAAGCGCTGTGGGACACTCATGTACATATTCAGGATTAGTGCAGCCTCGGTACTACCTGGATGCATGCGGAGGTACAGGGAGCATCCATGTGGCGATGAATAATCTTATTATATGGGTACTACCCGTATGTGAGGACCACTTGTAGGAAACTAAGCATAAACAGATGATCAATATATCCAGGCTTGCTTTGGTTAATATAGAAATGAGAAACACTGCTCAAGAGATACCAAAATGGGCTATACAGACAGGTGGTCTTTATATTATATGTTTGTTTTATACAATATACAAAATTGTGACAAACAAAAAACACTTTATGATAACAAGTTTGAGCTTCATAAGTACTGTAACATAGAATTGATGCCCTCAATCCTCTCACCAGAAAACATGAATTTTAGCTTGGTCAACCGTACTCAGTCGGCCTGTCACATGCTTTCTCTGTCTGTTTGTCTCTCTCTCTCTCTTCAACCGTACTCAGTCGGCCTGTCACATGCTATCTCTGTCTGTTTGTCTCTCTCTCTCTCTCTGTTCTCTCCCTTTTTCTCTGGCGAGGATCAATAATCGCATTCCAGAATAGATCCAAAACATCTCAAGTATGTAGAAAACCTTGAAAAAAACTCAATATCAATCATCAACACATGTAATGTTATCTCTGCTAAATTAGATTAGCTATTTATACAAATATATTTTGTCCTAATGCCACTGTATTAATATAGATCAGTAAATATTTTGTTAATGGAACCTTGTTAATGCAATGCAATGCAGAAAAGAAAAGAAAAATCATTCTTAATGCATATGGCTTGGAATATTATTTTCTCCTTTTTTTATCCCCCCAAAGAATTTCTTTGCACTCACCCCTTGAGTCCTATAGTTATATCCTATTCATATGAATATGGCAGTAAGAAACATAATTACAAAGAATGTAAAATGGTATGAGATTCTGTTCATCTTTCTATCTCACCTGTTAGTTCACACCATTCAGCTTTTTGTATTATGGCGCCTGCTTATGTACGTTTTACAGCACTTGAGCACATCAACATTTATCCAAGGGTGTATTTTCCAAAGATGCATGCAGTGAATTAGCACATGTGACCTTTGAAATAGCAAGGTGCTAGGGAGTGCTTCCCTTATCCTGAATAAGCCTTAACTTGGGATATAAAACAGATTAGCTCTTCTCAACAAAACCTTCCGTATTTGAAGTTCCATTACCCTGAGTCAAGCAAAGCTTACTTGCTCAAGCGTACTTGCTTGAGCTTGGAAGCTTATAAACATCCGTAAGAGTAAACCCTAGTTTTCTTGGTTTAATTTGAATTTTTGCTGTACAACCCATAATAAATAAACTTAAATGTTTTATTTGCTCTGTAAATATACTATTTTTTATTATTATTATCTATTGG
>BEXV01002385.1:0-13292 GCA_003118195.1 Hemicentrotus pulcherrimus
GGGGGGGGTTGCACAATGCCCCTCTTCAACTTGTGCCCATTTTTATATCTACAAGGTGTCCGTTTCACACTCTTATAAGTGACTCTTACCACCTCGGATAAGTGCCCCCTCCATTTATGATAATTGCCTCTTTTCAAATCTTAGATGTGCTCCTTTTGCTTTAAAAAGTGCCTTTTTTGTGATAAGTGCCATTTCCCTTTTGATAAGTGCCTCTTTTTATTTTGACAACTGCCTCCTTTTTCTTTCTAATGAGTGCCATTTTTACTGCTGATAATTGCCCCTTTTCTTTTTTAATAAAAGCCGCTTCCCCTTCTCATAAATTTCCCTTCTGACACATTTAATAGATGCCTCTATTTAAATCTCATAGGTGCCCCTTTTCATTCTTATAAGTGCCCCTTTTCATCTCCTATGAGTGCCCTTATTCAAATTTGAGGGGTGCCCCCTTGAATATGTAATAAGTGGCCCTTTTCATTTCTGATAAGTGCCCCTTTTATTTTGAAATGTGCCCCTTCTACTTTCTAATTAGTGCCATTTTCTTTAATGTTTAATTTTAATTCAATTTTCTTTAATGTAATAAGTGCCCCTTTTTGTTGTCATAATTACTTATTTTTATCTCGGTGAGTGCCCCTATAAGGTGCGAGAAAAAGCTAAATTTTCACCTCTGGTAATTTCCTTTTTTTTAATTTGACATGTGCTCTGTTTCTTTTCTAATAAGTGTCCTTTTCCATTTTGATAAGTGCCCCGTTTTCCCTTCCCCATAAAATGTGCTCCTAATTTAAAGCGACTATGAGAGCAACTTGTTCTTTGATTTCGCCCAAAGCTCGTTCGTGTTTAAAGTTCCTAAAAGATTCTTCTTTAATATCAAAGATTTGTTCAGTCTTTTATAATTACATTGTTATTACAACCCCATCAGGATTGATTTTCCTCTTTATAAAATGTAATTTTCGCAATGCGACCTCAAAAATCTTAAAATGTTTGCTCACTTGCTTCGCTCCCTCGCAAATAAATATTCAGACCATCACACCCAACTGGTCCAAGCATTACTTGGACTATGTAAAGAGAGAAACAAACATTGAAATCACTCCTGATAATATCATCACAATATAGGGGTATACCAATGTCTAAAAATTGTATATTTTCGCTTTCAGGTTTCCATCTGTAGGTGCCCCTTTTCCCAGAAAGTGCCCTTTTGCCCCCCCCCCCACTTTGAATGACGCTCCGCCGGCCCTGCTTCCAACTATGAATACTTTTGGTATACGTTTTTTGATTCTGATTTGAATTGAGTGTTATGTGATCTTGCAACTCCTAAACCATGCAGGAAGGACCCGGAAATAGCACAAGTTATGACACCGCCACCTTATCGACTAATTGCCCGAAAAAAGGTACCAAGAGAAGCCAGAGGGGTGATCCCAACATAATATGTCAAATTAACATCTTTTCGTTTTCAATGTCAACTCCAAACAATAACCATTGATGAAATGTGTACTTTTTCTGACTCGCACTGTATATTGATAAAAAGGGATTTCTTTTTTTAAAGATAAAGAAAAAGGGGGAAGTTTTATTAAAATACCCTTTTACCAATGACACTTATGTTCGCACTACAACGCTTCTGATATACATGTGTGCCATTAGGCGCGGATCCACGGGGGGGGTCCGACGGGCCCGGGCCCCCCCCCCCCCCCCCCCCCNGAAAGGAAAAGGGAAGAAAGAAGGGCTAAAACACGAGTTAGGAGTGGACCTAGGGCCCTCACCTATTCGTATATAGGCCAAGCTTCCGCGGTTCAGCTAGACATGAGTCGAGCTTTGGGTCGTTTTCAGGTCAAAACTAGCCCTAGTTCGTGTTTTAGGCCTATATATTATGATAGAAACAAAATGCTGACCATCTCTACACTATGGTGTTCAAGTTACAACCAACGTTCAAAAGTATTTCAGGACTCGGTTAGCTTCAGGCCCATCTGTCAAATCATCATGCTGTTACACAGTGTACAGGATCCGCGTTATGGCGGGGCTCGAGCCCCCTCCCCCTCTTAATTTTAAAAAGTTATTTAAAGAGAAAAAGAAGGAAACCAACCAAGGGCAAGGCCCCGGCAAACTTCGCAAACTTAATTAAGGACAAAAGCACGAACAAAATATAGCAAATGCGAAAAGTAAAAACACGGAAGCATCGTGAAGCATGTCGGCAAAGCTTCCGAATTCGGCAGTTCGCGGATTGATAAAATCAGTTCCGTTAAAGTGGTCGTAAAAGCCTAATTTATTCAGAAAATTACATTTTTATCGCCAGAATCTGGATAAAAACACTGCATTCAGTTGTACAGGTGCACAGAAGACGACCTGTCAGTCTAAATTTTTCTTTTTCAATCTGCCCATAATATTTATCATATGTAAATTATACAGAATAAAATTAGTTTCATGCACATCGTTTATTAGTGTCACAGATGGGTTGTTACTGTTACTATATGGACAGATTGGATAGATGTGTAAATCATTAAAATCAAAATCAGTATTCGATGCGAAAAGGATTCTTCTCGAGCTTCCGGAAACCAACCTGGGATTTGTGTTGTGTCCTGCAGGACGTAATTACTCACCTCTTTTGCATAAATGTGTGCGTGAGATTTGGTTTTTTCTTAAACGTGCCCCTCTTCATCTCCGATGAGTGCATGCCCTTATTAAAATTTGAGAGGTGCCCCCTTTAACTCTGTAATAAGTGCCCCTTTTCATCTCTGATTAGTGCCATTTTCTTCTGAAAATTGCACTTTTTCCGTTGTCATAAGTGCCTATTTTCATTTCTGGTGAGTGCCCCTTATTAAGTGCGAGGAGTGCCTCATTTTCACCTCTAGTAATTCCCCTTTTTACTTTGACATGTGTTCTTTTTTATTCAAATAAGTGTCGTTTTCCCCTTTTGATATGTGCCCCCTTTTCCTTTCCCCATAAAAAGTGCTCCTAATTTAAAGGGATTAAGAGGAATTTTTCTTTAATTTCACCCAAATCTGGCTCGCTACGCTCGCTCATATTTAAAGTGGATATATATAAGGTTCATATTAAAGATCTTTTCAGTCTTTCATGATTAGATTGTGCTTAAAACCCCATCAGGATTGTTTTTCTTCTTTATATAAGATGTAAAAAATTTTCACTGCGACCTCACAAATCCAAATTTTTATTCTTACCATCACAAACCAACTACAAGGACGATGTAAATAGAGAAACAGACATTGAAATCATCCCTGTAATCACATTGTAGGGGTATATACCAATGTCTAAAAAAACTGTATATTTTCGGTTTGAGGTTTCCCTTAGTAGGTGCCCCTTTCTCCCGGAAAGTGCCCTTTATTGTTGATGCACCCTACACCCTTTGAATGACCTCATTTACCCCTGGCCTGCTCAAACCCCCGAGCTTCCAGGGACGCCGCTCCCTGCACCCTACGCCAATTTACGCTCCGCTCGCTTCACTCTACCTGTTCATAAATACTTTAGCCCCCCTACTTTGAAAAACGTTCCCCGGGGCCTGATGCGAGGTGTTTATAAAAGCTGCAGCCCTAATTAAGTTACTGCTGTCTGCCTATCAAAACTGCTGTACTAGTCTTGTACTGACTGATTTTGACAATCAAGTGATACCCGATGTATTAGGAATCAGTACCATGTCAATTGAGGTTGTCAACATTGTTGCAAATGAAGATCTTGTTTAGAAATAAAATAAAAAGGAAAAGCGATATACTCTATGGACTCTTGATCGTGATGAGGGAATCATTGCTGTGTTTAGTTATACATATATCAATATTAAACACTAACACCTCGAGGTACCTGTGCCATAAATACCAGTGTCCTAAAGACCTTTTGTTACAACGGGGTACTATATCAATGCGGACTGCACACATAGTCCCACTTCTTGTGTTTACAGTCATTTCCTCCTATCATAAATTTATGCTGGAAAAAATCACAGATTTTAAATGATATCCTGGCAAAAAGTATACACCAAATCGCACAAATTGAGTTCACAAATTAGATTTTTCTTCAGCTTCTCAGGGGGACACGTCCCCCCTCAGACTCCCCCTGTCCGCGCAAGCGCAGAACGCGGCGCTAATGCGCCGCTCAATATTTTCTGACAAATTGCCCCCCCCCTCGACGCCGGCTGGATCCGCCCCTGTGTGCCATATCCCTCTTCTTATTTCTTCAAAATCGAGCATACTTTCGTAATCATCGAGGCCTAGTCAGAATGGTTTTCATCATTAATAACTTGGCGTTTATCAGCACTGCAATCCTTACCGTAATCTCGTCTGTAAGGTGTCAATATGTTATCAAATTGATCCAGGGGGAAAAAGCTCACCTTACTTTTCCATATGATTGCAACTGCACACAAGTCACCTTACATCATGGATACAAAAGCCCCTTTTACAGATCAACAAATCATGCATCCATCCCACTCGCTTCTTATCCAGAAAGCAGATTTATTATAGAGAATCTGATTACAACTGATGGGTGTTCGATTCATCTGAGCATTAATCCCGTTCATAGAAATGATGCAGGCACCTATATCACCCAAGTGTACACAGACGCTTGTGCTTTTCATGATATGCAAAGGATTGGACTAAATGTTGATTATCCTCCTGGTAAAGCATCATGTGCCTGGAGAGATAGGTCTCGATCGGTAGGAGATTGGGGTTTGTTGCAATGCACAGCTACAGTTGGGACCTTGTCGGGGATTTTTGAATGCTACCAAATTGGTGAAAGATCGCCTCCGTATAGCAAACCTATAAAGAAACGCAATAAACTGGAGCAGACCATTTGGGTAAGGTTGTCACACCCTGTGTTCTGTTGTACAGCCACACAAGAACTACCGAAAGACAAGTTTCAATGTAATGAATTTGTCTGGGTGCCTCTGAGTTTCGGGAAACCAAAAAAGAGCCGTAGAACCCTGTCCTGCTACAACCACTATTCTGGATATACTAACATCGCGTATCCCTGTTGCTGATAGTGCGTTAGGAATGGAGGCTGAGTGTTGAGACATCAGAAGTCTTCCCCAAACTTGGGTAGAAGTAAAGATACAACTTCCCTTTCTACCCCTACGGAAACTACTCCGATACAATCACTAAGAAACGTAAACGAGACCGGTTCACAATGGATTTATGTGATTGTTTTTGGAATATTTTTAGTGATAGTCCTGTGTTTGACTTTTATAAAGCTTTGTCATGTCTCCAAAATACAAAAGGGATAACAGCAATGACGGTGTATGATATCATTGAAGATCATGTCTATAAATAATCTATCCTTTTTACTTTTCATCTACCATTCACTTTATAACCTTGCTACTTCATTTATTTCCTCTCTCCTTGAACCCTCTTCATCTTTAGTACATTAAGGTCTCCTTTCCTTATTACCACGAAACGAACCAAAACATAGATTAATTTGCGTAAAATTATTTACTGCTGCTGCACCCCGACTTTGGAACTCCCCCTGAAATAATTTAATTTGAATGTAATCTTATGATGTTTAACATGCAATATTATGCAGGTTCATGGCAAAAGATATTAAGTAAAAAGTTCAAAGCTTATTTTATAATATTTAATGTACTACATGCAGGTTCATGAAAAATGTGTTACAAACGGAATTAACAAAAGACTTAACTCCGCTTCGTTGAAAATCGGTCGTAGACGAAAGACTTCATGCATGGCTGATTGTCGACGAAACGGAGTTAAGTTTTTTGTCATATCTGCTTCTTGCTACAGCAGGATGCCAGTGAAAACGAATTCGTTTGATAAAATTATGGAAATGCAAGCACTACTTTAAACATACAGAACTTTGTCATACCTTGCTCATTTTTCCTGATTGAGGTGTCACATGAAAGGACAGAAACTCAACTTTCTAGAAATGTGATTTCCTCTTTGAAATTCAGATATCGTCCGCCAAGGCCTTTTTGGTTTCCTCTCGTTAAATTCATTTTAATCACTCATGCGAGAAATATGCATCATTATGAGTTGCACCAAATGAAAGAAGAGGATCTAAGCTTTCCAAATATGTGTCATTTATCAATTATAGATGTGATTAAGTTATGTTAAAAAATCGATAATTCTCGGTTTCGTTTTTTTCTGGGACAGATCGATACATGAAGGTGTGTCCGATATTTGATATAGCTATATTTGGTGACCTTTTGCAGAGAAGGAAATATAGTAGCATGTTATTTACCTAAGAATGATAACAAAAGGCGTGTAGGTATGTGTAAACTACTTAAACGTTATTAAATACTTTATTCACGTGAGGCCCCTATCAGATTACGATCGACAATCCACGCACATGTATGTAAGGTTACACTAATTTAATGATCAACAAAATTTATTCTATTTTTTTTTATTCAACTTATTCATGATCATAGTTATCAGGTCATTATTCAGATTATGATTCACAATCCATTCATCAAAGATTACACAGAAGTAAACATCATCAAACGCATGTATGGTCATGTCTTTGTTTTTATACTCGGTGATCATAGTTCTATAAAGCAGTGGTGTAGGTACGGGGGACGCCCCCGCCCAAATCGAAAAAGATACGAGAGCGAGGGGAGAGATGAGGGAAAAGGAACATGAAAGGAAATGGAATGTGAAATGATAAAGGAGACAGAATGCGCAATAATGATCCCCAAACCAGTCTTAAATAATATTTGAAAAATGATGATGCAAACTATGATATTCACAAGTGATGAGTGGGCATTCTTATGCTAAGTTCACACCGACGCCGAATTGATGGCGCATTAAATCGGCGAGCAAAGCGGCGGCAAAGCGTAACAAAGCTTAATTAAAGCGTAAAGACCGTAATAGAGCTTGGGAAAGCTTTGAGCAATTCGGGACATTCGGCAAGAGCGCCAATTTTTTGAAAAATTTGAGGCGATCTGTCACGAATTGCGTGAAGCGGGGAGAGCGTATTAAACCTTATCAAAGCGTCACAAAGCTTATCAAAGTTTTGCTCAAAGCGTAGGAAAGCTTAACAGAGTTTAAATTTTTGACGCTCTTGCCGAATGTACCGAATTGCTCAAAGCTTTCTCACGCTCTATTTCTGAAGTTACGAATTCGTCTAGTAATGGCCGGCGATAGTGGCTTTCAAGAAATCAATTAGAAACAGACTTACAAACTTGTCTAGTACATCAACCACAACCACCACTATCAACAATAGCAATCAACATAACAAAACAATTTGTATTTCCAATACGTTTTAAAAGTGTTTGCTTTTGTTTTCCTGTCCGTCGTTCGGAATTTCCCCCTCCTTTTCTTAGATTTCTTTCAGGGGGTTAGCCTCCCCCCCTCTTCGTTTATGATAGTGGCAATAGGTGTATAATGTGAATGATGGAATGAAGGCGTACCAATTATTTTTGAAAAATCATTAGTATGAATAAACAATTAGTTCTGGTCACGGGATTACATCGAAAAAGAAGTTGTTTAGAAGTAATTTTGAGAAGTTGATTATGCGCAGTAAATAAACATGTTAGGTGTATAATAAAGTTTTGAAATCATCGAAAATCAAAAGTTATAAGAAATTGAATCATTGGCTATTTATACAAAATATTTTGTTTAAAGAATTTTAAATCCACAGTAGGCCTGTATACATTCACAGTCATATCATACAGTTTGAATCAAATCCGATATCTTGTCGACAGATATATAATAATAGTGTGAGAAAAATATTTGATTTCTTTTATGGGCGTGGCTGTATTATTTACCCTTTTTATAGTCTATAATTCATTCATAAATTTCGTTCTTGATTACAAAAATACAAGCAATATACTAAAATACAAATAAATAATACACAAAATCTGAAAATGAAATGGGGAACTAAATAACAAAAATTCCTTACACGTTGTATAATCGTACAAAGGTTCAATAATACAATTGGTAATTGGTACTAAATATAACAGTACGGGAACTTCCCCTTCGCTTAATTTCTTATCGTTCCTCATCTTGCACACCGATTATTCATACTTTGTAGTACCTATGTCATTCACTCTGCTACAAGGAATATGTTGATAAACAAATTATTTATGAGAGCTGACTTTCAACTACGAGATATATTTTTGTTTGTTCGTGTAAATGTATAACATGCTCAATTTACTAGTTGCACTCACATTGACTACCCTGGTAGGAATACGGTTCACTCGTCACACGTTATCTCTGCAGCAGCCGATTCAACACAACAGAGTGAGTAACTTATCTGTTAAGATTGATTTTCTTTTTCTTTCCATTCGATCAATTGCTGGTGCACTATGGAAGGTTCATTTTCGCATTCCGACTCGGAGAATCAATTTAGTCAACATGTCTAGCGTCATTTACATACAGGATCCACTGTCCGTACCATACTAACAGTGACCTTTCAATAATCTGTGTGATAGCCTACTTCATTTTCCTCTTCAATTATCTTAATTGTTTTTCTGTAGAAGATGTAAAAGAAATAGGGGAAGGCACATAATAGTAAATGATTGTACAGAGTGGGTCATAAAAAGTACACACTTTATTAATTGCATATTGATTGTTTCAAACTAGAGCCGTAAAGATGGAATGATTGTACACGATTATAGAAGAGTCACTCATCTCGCTTCATTCGGTACTAATTTTGTTTGGACAACTCTTCATGATTGACTTCACAGGGGTCAAATTAGGTGATGATAGTAAAGCCCACTTTTGGGGGAGATTTCGGAGAGGACAATTTCACGAACCTTAAAGGGGAATTAACCTCTCGACTATGAAGCATATCATGATATAGAGAGTAAATGAACGTTTCATTTGATATAAAAAGCATTGCCGTAGGCTAAATAATATCGTCTTGCAACTACAACAAAGAGACCCTACCTCACCATATTCACGACGTCGTCTGCTCCCCAAGGAAGCTGCCATTTTGTCAAATTTTCCCTATTTTAAAAAAAAAATCCTCTGTGTGGCCATGCCTTGAACCATAACCATAATGCATGGTCGTACAGAGGAAAATGCAATCAATTATTGATAGTTTATTATATTTTCTTTGTTTTTTATTTTTTTTTTACTTGTGGGGGGGGGGGGGGNGGGGTGTCCTGTCCCCTACGCTAGCACCCGCGAAGTACACAGTCATGATTCAGTGGCAAAAATGGCTTCGTAGACCGTGTGAGACCTCAGGATAAAAATCGTGTCGATGTGCTATATCAGCGCCCTTTTGAGAGGCATCAATCCCCATTACTGCCAGTTATGACTTAAGGCCGTAGGTCCCCTAGTTGATAAGCATAGTAGCAAACACATGATTTAGCAGTCATGTTAAACAAACACCCCTAAAGTATTATTCAATAAAATCTGAGAATGTATACTATTAACAAGATCTATAAGGAATAAATCATTGTCAAAAACATTCCATAATAAAACTGGGGTTAAAAAAACAAATCCACTTTAAAATACCAACAGTATTACGTACAATATCCCTTTTCCTATTTCTTCAATACTCCAGAGAGCATCGAGGCCTACTCGGGATGGTTCTCATCATGAACAACTTGGCGTTAATCAGCACTACCATACTTACATTAATCACATCCGTAACGTGTCAATTAGTTATCAAACGGATCCAGGGGGAAGAAGCTCACCTTACTTTTCGATATGATTGTAACTGCACCGAAATCACCTTACAGCACGGATATAAAAGCCCCTTTTACAGATCAACAAATCCTGCATCCATCACACTCGCCTCTTATCCAGAAAGCAGATTCATTATAAAGAATGTGATTACAACTGATGGGTGTTCGATTCATCTGAGCATCAACCCCGTTCATAGAAATGATGCAGGCACCTATATCACCCAAGTATACAAGAACGGTGGTGCTTTTCATGGTATGCAAAGGATTGGACTAAATGTTGATTATCTTCCTGGTGAAGCATCATGCGTCTGGAGAGATGGGTCTTCGGTAGGAGATTGGGGTTTGTTGCAATGCACAGCTACAGTTGGGACCCTGTCGGGGATTTTTGAATGCTACCAAAGGGATGAAAGATTGCCTCCGTATACCACTCTTATAAAGAAACGCAATATACTGGAGCAGACCATTTGGGTTAGTTTGTCACACCCTGTGTTCTGCTGTACAGCCACACAAGAACTACCGAAAGACCAGTGTCAGTGTAAAGAATTTGTCTGGGTGCCTTCGAAGTTTAGGAATTCAAGAATAGCCGTAGAACCCTGTCCTGCTACAACCGCTATTCCGGATATACTAACATCTCGTATCCCTGTTGCTGATAGTGTGTTAGAAATGGAGGCTGGAGTGTTCAGACATCAGCCTTCTTCCAAAAACCTGGGTAAAAGTAGAAATACAACTTCCCTCGCTACCCCTACGAAAACTACTCCGATAAAATCACTGAGAAATGTAGAAGATACAGTATCACATATTTTGAAGTCTCTTTATGGGATGGCAGCTGCATTTTTTGTAGTGATAGTTCTGTGTCTAATAACTGTTATAAAGCTTTGTCATAATGTCGCCGAAAGTCATAAGGGATGAAACAAATGTATATATTTAATATCATTGGAGGTCATGTCTACCACAAATAACCTGTCCTTCATACTATTCACCTACCATTGATTTACATCATAACCTCGCCCCTTTATTTATTTCTTCTTTTCTTGATCCCTCGTTAACTCCACATAAAGATCTCCTTTTTTTTTTACCATAAAGCTTAAACAAACCAAAACGAAGATGAATTTGCGTAAAAGTATTTACTGCTGCTCCACCCCGAATTTGGAACTTCCTGAAATATATTATTTTGAATGTAATCTTATATGCAAAATATTAAGTTTCATGATAAAATATATTAAGTAAAAAGTTCCAAGCTTATTTTATAATATCAAATGTAATATATACATTTACTGCTTATTCAATTATAATGCATGCTGGTTCATGATGACGGGTATCGGCATTCTACTCAAAAACTTATTAAATAATGGCAGTTGTAATACATGCATGTTCAAGATGACGGGTATCTGAATGTTCTTCCACAAAGCTTGTTTAAAAATATCAATTGTAATACGTACATGCTGGTCATGATGTACAGTATCTGAATGTTCTACTCTAAAGTTTATTTGATAATGGGAGTTGTAATAAATGCAGGTTCATGTTGAAGTGTATCTGAATGTTCTACTCTGAAGCTTGTTTAATATTGCCAAATGTAATGCATGCAGGTTAAGGATGATGTGTATTGAATGTTGTACTTTAAAACATATTGTATAATGGCATTGTTATACATGCAGGTTCATGATTTGTATCATCATGTTTTACTCTAAAGCATATTTTATCATGGCAATTGTAGTATATGCAGGTTCATTAATAACTTTTGTTAAATATCTTATCTTGAGTTCCTTTCGATGTTGTTTTTATATTATACCGATATGTTAAGTATTTTGATTTGTGATATATCATTTTCTCTCGTTTGTTTTGCTTTGTAAACTGCACCCTTCGGTAGAACAGCTGTGCTGCACTGGCACAGCTGAGCAGGGAGATCCATCTAATGTTATTTTCTCATGTTATCATGTATATTGTTATTTATATGTTTGTTATACTTGGTAAATAAAATAAAATAAAATTAAATTAAATTTCACACAATTGACATTGTATCTGACATGCAGATTCTTGGACAAAATTTGAAGCCTTCTTTTTTCTAGAACATCATACTTGTATACATCAAAATGTCAAATACACAAACACACACGCGCGCACGCACACACACACACACACACACACATATATATATATATATATATATATATCAATAAACTTTGCAGTTCAAGCACTGGCTCGTATTGGACTGAAATGGCGAGTCGAAATTCCGATTTTTAGTTTGCCAACGGCTGGCAAAAATACATTACAAACCAGACTATCCAGTCATCATATCTATATATGACGAGTGAGTCCAACAAAAAAAGTTTAGACCTAGAAAATTGTTCATTATTTTTAAAAAAATCATCTATGAACAGTAACTTATTATACATCTTATGAAAGAGTGTTTTATCCCAAATCATTTGGTATCATTTTGTGTGGTATGTGTTCACGCTTGGATGAACAGGAGGCATTGTTTGCGAGAGTGCAAAAATCGACTTGCGCCAAAGTGATGCCTATACAGGATGGCTTTTTGGGGATTAGCGGAGTGAGAGAATTAATTGAATGTATCATGAGAAATGCATTGCATATGCTTTTTGCAGAAGCAAAGTCACACACACATACACACGCCCCGGCCCCCCCACTCAGGGGTCGGAATGACCGCATGCGTGTTGCCAAAATGTCCGGTAAAGGGGTACTTTCCGAGCAACAAAGTCCGGCCCGAGAATTGTGAAAAAAGGGGTGTATTTGACTTTCACCCGGAGATTTCTTCAAAAAGGGGGTGTTTTTTCTTTTTTTCTCTCATCTCTTTGGACTCCTGAGAAATTTTTCCGAATTTAGGGGGGTATATTGAGCATTTTTTCCTGATTTAGTGGGGTCTCCAAGGCAGGAGAAGCCCGCGAAAGGGGGGTTCGAAAATGTTGGCAGTCCTCAGATAGGGGGTGTTTTCAAAAAGAGGGAACGAGCATATGCGTACCCTAAATAACACTGAGTGGGGGGGCCGGGACACACGCGCGCGCACAAATCTTCGTTGATATTCAATATTTGATATGTGTGGCATGATAATAGGGATGTTTAATATTTGGATCTGAACAGACCGAATTGATACCCAATCCCATTTGTTTTATTTAAACATCACACAAGCAACGTTGGCGCTAATCGATTTTTGCACTCTCTTAGACAATGTTTTCCTGTTCATCCAAGCATGAACACATAACACACGAAAATGATACCAAATGATTTTGGATAAAACACTCTTTCATAAGATGTATAATCATTTACTGTTAATAGATGATTTTTTTAATAATAAGCAAATCTTTGGGTGTAAACTTTTTTTTGACGCACACTGTATGTACATACATATATATATATTTTTTTAATTTATGCTATTTGCCATTTACCAAAAACAAAAACAAAACACCGATCAGCCATTAAAGATTTGTCAAGAAACACACACCTCTCATATTTGTGCGGGTGTACTTCATGAACGTCTCCGAAGAGCTGAAGGGCCATGCCATTTTAGGAAAAAATATAGACAATTTGACAACAGTTTCAACCCTATTACAAAACATACAAGGTATTTTTCATGATTGGGTTTGAAGCAATAAGCATTTCTCTCAAAGAGTATTATACCCATTTTTTAAATTAAGTAATTATTAATGTATTATTATCATTTCCTGTTTTCTTCTTTGTTACTTTTTTTTTTAGGGGGGGGGGGGGG